>JALIZH010021915.1:0-176597 GCA_030522465.1 Rhipicephalus appendiculatus | reverse complement strand
TGCTATGTAATCCTTATACAGCCTAACTACCAACTGAGGAACTAAGGTAGGACTACCATTCCAACAAATTGTCACCTAACTTCTTACAAAGCTGAAATGCACAATGCACGTTTAATGCTTTTAGGAATAACTTCGGGAAGGCTCCCACCACACGAAACTGCAACGACTGGAATGTCAGTGCAATGATGGATAATATCACAGCTGAGGTTTTCCTTCCGCAAAACACTACGGACAATGAAGAACATGCAGCAGATGCCATCTAAATTTCAACAATATCAAATCATTTTTGCATGCAGTTACCTGCCAAAAGCAAGTAGACATGCATTTCAGCATTTCACCCATTAGGCATGTGAGCATACTGAACAAAAATTTCGTCGCCGAGATAAATAGCCCGACTGAAAAACTGGGTGCTGAGGTTTGTTGAAACAACCTTCACATCAGCCAGAGACTAGGAGAAAATAGTGAATTTAATGCATTTTTCGCCAATTGGCGCGTCTAGCGGCTGCGGCGTGAAATAGAGAGGAAGTTACACGAAACCCGCCGGATACTGACTTACCAACCGTGCTTACTGCAAAATCGCTTACCAATCAACATTGCAAGCCGTGTTCTCAACCGGCAGCCAACAACGCCATAGCCGCGCTCGCATGTTTGTTTTTCTAAGCAGAGCTTGTGCCGACGTCTACGAATTTGCCATTTGTGTTTTGTGCTGCTACATAATGTGAACGGTAAAGCACCTCGCACAGCGTAGAATGCCTCAACGTCGCTCTGTGCTAGGGTGTGCGAAAAGCAGCGTCGGGAGAGGCAAGCCCTGTCATACCTTTTCGACAAAGCCGAAGCCTCAAAGGATATGGGTTCGCGCTGCGCACCCATTGCAGCAAACGTGGGTGCCTACAAACCGAGACCTTTTGTGCTCCGAACACTTCAAGGATAGTAACTATGAGACCAGGACTGCTTTGTTGCTACGCTTCGGCATGTCAGCAAAATGGCAGCACCTGAAGCCGAGAGGCCTCCGTTTTGGAGGCTTCTCGAACTCTTAAGTCAAAATCACCACTCGTGGAACTACTGTCACTCGCACCTTGCGTCTTTACGCGCTCGCGACATGCTCGGTAGTTGAAGTGGTTTTTGAGGAAGAAGTGCTATTTTGCCTCCCATGTGGGAACAAGGCTCAGCCCCACACTCAGTGTGGTCGTGTGGTTCTTCAGAGGAAAGGTGGACAAAGGGAAGTGGCAAGGCAGGACGTGCAGCCGCCGCGCTCTGACAATGCACTAAAAATACGGCCAAATGCTCGAAATTACGTGAAATAAACGCTGTGTACAGGAACAGTCGTGTCGTCCGAGTTGAATTTCAGTGTTTTCAATTTTTTTTTCCAGTATCCCTTTAACTCCACTGCGTGGCCTCGATCCGCTTCAACTGAAGCTAACGCAACCGAGCACTGGATACGGTATGTTTGCTGCAGGTAATGACAGATGGAGTGCAGATCGATTTCTCTAGTAAATTTCCATTTCACTTCTGCCTGACGGGCGAGTCGAATACACTCAATTGGCAGGTCCGTTTTTGCCACATTTTGCTCGTGGCCACGTTCTCACGTGGGCCCATGAAATTCGTTGCCATACGCTTATCTCGGCGATGAACCATTGCGTGCAACAGCTCATGCCCCTTTCTAGTTTGAAATCGCAGCTGCCGCTCGAAAAACATGATGTATTGGAAAAGCAGAGGAAACGCACGTTCATAACATTTGTAAATGTTGCACAATAAATAAATCTGAAATGCGGTAACAAGCATTTGATCTGACTTTACGATATATCATTTCTTTCGAACAGCAGCTGTGATTTCGAACTCTAAAGGTGTGTTAGCTGTCGCACCCAATGGTTGATTGCACAGACAAGCATACGGACAACGAATTTTATGAGCGTGCGTGGAACGTAGCCACGAGAAACATGGCGAAAATGGACCTGCCAGGTGACTGCATTGAACCCACCAGTCAGGCAGACGTGAAAGAGAAATTTACTAGTGAAATCAGCCCACGCTCCATCTACTGTTGGCGGCAGCAAACATATCGTGTCCAACGCTGGGAGCGCTGGCATCAGTCGAAGCGAGTAAAGGCCCCCGAGGCAGAGCATTCCAGTCAAGTGTGCTGACGGATGTACATTCTGTGGCTGGAAATAAACTTGCAGCTGTGCTTATAAACAGGGCACTGTAGTCGCCAAACTGGTAACAAGTTATAAAATGATATGCATACACACTACTGAAATATGTGAGCTTCCTCACTAACCTCTCTATGCTTCCTTTTTTTGTGAGGACAATGGCTGCTGTGCAGGCTTCTCGCCGCCTTCTACAGCAAAACGGTCCGACAGAGTTCCCATGAAGCTCCTATGTGTGCGGGCCTCTGTCGACCATATTGTGATGGTGGACTACTTAACCAAACGGAAGTCCTTTTGAACTCCCATGAGCCGACTCTAGGCGACCCTTGAGATTATCACACCATTAGCCAGGTCAACATGCACACACACAAACCGAAAATTATTTCTTCAGCAAACAGCACTCATTACTTCATCCTTATGACAAAAACTAGGTGCTAAGTTTCAAAAGCTCTGAACTACACTTTGAAGTGAAACACATATAGCAGAACCCCGCTGATTTATCTTTGAAGGGACTATAAGAAATGAACTGAAGGGCTGGGATATGCAAGAGCTGAAACACAGGCCAAATGAGAAAAAAAAATCTGTAGTGCTAAACTGCACAGAAATTAATTTGAATTTGTACGCTTGAAAAAAAAATGCAAAGTTTCCTGCAGCATTTACTCATTGCAGATAAGCATGAAAAGCTTCTAGAGCACCTGCAGTGTCACATCCTCTTAATAAATCTAGTGCCACCATGCGAAAACCCGGCAAGCGCTCACTTTTGACAATACCTTCGCGATATTTGTCACCAGGTGTGTCAGTGTGTCTGAGCGATAACACAGCACTGTTGGCAAAGTGTCGGACTGCTGTGGCTCATAGCAGATGACCGAACACCTCACCAAAGTGAACGTATCCCCAAAAGCGATCGTCCAAGAAAATGACCCCTGCTTCACCAACTCCTACATTTCCCCCCCGGTGGCTGGCACTCGCATTGGCACACTCAGCCATGTTCTAGTAGACATATACAACCTCAGACGTGAGAATTGCATCATCTACAAAAGTGTAATCAACGTAAGCGAGTGTTGGCACCGATAGCTGAAGGCATGAAAGAACTAAGCAAATGCAGCACATTCGCACTACGCTTGCCCGACCACCCCGACAAGTCAACAACCCCAAGAAAAACAAAGCGAGCACAAGAAGACAGCAGACTTCTCTGAATGAGTCCATACGCGACAGTGGAAACAAATGCAAACCTCTAAGGCAGGGGTCTTAAACGCGTGGCCCCGGGGGCCGCACGCTGGCCACGAACTGTTTGCTAGTGGCCCTGCAGCTTCACAAGGAATAAACTTTTGCGACTTTGCTAAATGGTATTAACAATATTTTCTCAGCTATTGCAATTAATAACGCATTGTTCGGGGGAGCTACAGAGACAGGACGGGTCTCGCGCATTTTTTTTTCCTGGGGCACCCCTTGCGGTCACTATGTGTAAACATCATGGTAGAACAAAAACTATTTTAAAATTTGTCACTGTGCAGACCTGTTTCGATATCTTTCTCGAAACGTACATCAAACCTCCTGCATACATGAACTCTATATGAGACATCGGAAAGGCATTCTTCCAAATTGCAACATTAGGCGACATTCTGTTCAAACCCCACCGCCCCACTCCGACTTTTTTTACAGTACCGGCCCATGCATGCATGAAATGTAAAAGGACTAACGTACTAAGCGTAGGTATTACGATGCGGATGCATATCAAATGTAGCAGTTTAGCGGCATAGTACGATAGAACGTCATGACGGCATCAGCACGCACTATAGTGTTGTATACGATGCACTATCAAGAGCAATGTGAGCTGGAACACTGAATTCATGTTCACTTAACGATTACTTGTAACGTACTAATATGAACGTGGTGTACAAAATTGCAAGAGATATATTTCCACTTGAGCATATGGTGTTATGAACACCTGTGTGCCTGCCACCTGCGCTTTGCCGCTATGGCCTTTAAAAGGTAATTTCAGTGTTCCATCTGGTATTGCTCATTACTAACCATACTCGTATCTTCGGCATGGTCACCGGTAAGCCAACACATGAAAACACAACCGTCGTTCGCAAAATGCGATGAAAAACTGTCACTGACCGAGTCTGATGAAATTATCTGACATTTCGGAACCGTACACGGGGTCCTTCTTCACTGAGCTGGACTGGAATCGTCAAATATGTAGCCAGTAGGTGATGCAACGAGCATGCGTAAATGGCCGGCATAGTTCCTGTTGTCCTATTCATTGGAGCCAGTGGGATGACACATTCCTTTTCTTGGCGATAATAGTAGCATTATCCCACTCAATGGTGTGATTATGGTCATGCGCATGCTCAGCAATGGCGTTCGTCGTGTGACTGTTATTAGTCACGTCACGTTGGTGCTTCCTGAGCCGTCGGGAGAACATTCCTGTTTCACCAATATACACTTGACAATCAGAGCACGGTATCTTATACACTACACCTGGAACGATTCACTTGGCAGCCTGTCTTTTACATTCACGACCTGGTTCTGGAGCTTGCTGGTCAAGACATGCGCAATGCGCAAATCCTATCTTGAAAATACGCGTGAAAGTGGCTCGCTGATTCCTTCGACGTAAGGTATGGCTGCATGTGCACAAGTTGTCATGCTGCTCTGTGAGCTTGATTGCAGCATCCGCGTTTCCAGCTTTAGAGATAAAACAATCAGGATAGCCATTAACAATCAGGATAGCCATTGCGGCTTAGCTCCCGGTGGATCGTCCGTTGTTCCTTCTTTAGTGCATCGCGATCTCAGCTGACCCGTACGGCCCGTGTTAACAAGGATGACACTACAGATGTCTTGTGGCTGATGGGATGATGCGAATTAAAACTGAGATAACGACCTGAGTGCGTGGGCTTCCCGTATACTTAGAAGGCGAGGGAGCCCCCCATCCCGGCACTCCTTAACATCCAAAAAAGGCACCATGTTGTCATTCTCGTGTACTACGGTAAACTGTAAGTTCGCATTCTGGGCATTCAGGCAGTGCAAGAAGTGTTAAATGTCTCGCTTCTTCAAAATGCAGAAGCAGTCATCGACGTACCGGTTAAACACTTTGGGTGCTGGAGTGAACATTGCCAGGACCTTTCTCTCCAAGGCTGCCATTACTAGATTAGCTGTAGTGACTGATATTGACGCTCCCATCGCCATACCATGCGTTTGCTGGTAAATGCCACCATACGAAAAATATGTGTTGCTGAGACAAAACCGCAGCCACTCGCTAAGTTCGAAGACATCAAATGGGCTGCGACCAGGAGGACCACTGTCTGCTTTTAGGGCTTCTGCGCACATGGTTACAGCCAAGTCCACTGGGACACCTGTAAAGTGGGGCGTGACGTCGAACGAGACCACAGTGTCGTCTTCACTCAGTGCGACGCCCTTTACCTTGAAAACAAGATACGATTTGGCACTGCTCACGTCCCGACTAGCAAGCTCCGGAAGCAGCTCATGAATGTAAAAGACAGGCTGTCATGTGAATAATTCCCAGGTGTAGTATATAAGATACTGAGCTCTGATTGCTGTCAAGTGAATACTGTCGAAACAGGAAAGTTAACCCGACACCTCAAGGAGCACCAACGTGACATGACTAATAAGTCACATGACGAACGCTATTGCTGAGCGTGCGCAATATTATAATTACACCATTCTGGAATAATGCTACTATCGTCCCCAAGGAAAAGAACGTGTCATCCCGTCGGCTCCTAGAATAAGACAACAGGAACTATGCCTGCCATTTAGGCGCGCTCATTGCGTCACCTACTGGCTACATAATTGCCGACTACCACTACAGCTCAGTGAACAAGGAACCCGTATGCGGTTCCAAAACACCAGATAATTTCTTCAGACCACACTTTTGTCGAACTCTTGACTATGACTAGGTAAAATGCAACAGCTGCAGTTAGTGTTACCAAATGGTGATACAAGCCTGTCGTATATCACCTACGGTGAGAGCAACGTGCACGCTCTCACCAAAGGTAACAATCAATGTGTACCTTATTTTACTAAATGACAACTACTCACTTTCGCGACCACTTTAAATCTCAAAATCTCACTTTGTGCTAATTGACAGTGTCGAAGGACATTGATTGCAAGTGCATTTGCAAATTGGATAGACTGCTCCTAGACTAAATGTAGGAAACAGTCATACCTTTATATTTAACTGATGCCATAGGGTATGCTAGCAATAAAAAAGAAAAGAAAATGAAGCTTTGGGCCTGCTCATCCAGTCCAACAGTCGTGCACGGAAACACTAGACAGCCGCAGACAAATGGTCTAACCGAGTGGTTAAACCGCACATTCGGTGACACGTTAATGATGTATACCTCTTCCGACCACACCACCTGGGACACCGTACTGCATTTTGTTACCTTTGCATACAACACTGCGGTGCAAGCGACTACCAGCTTTTCGCCCTTCTTTCCTTTGTACGGCCGCGAGCCTTTCCCACCCACTGGACACCATACTCCTGTACCGACTTGATGACTCCGAGTGTACTCAAATTTCTGAAGTCGCCCGATACACCAAAGACTGCCGTCAGTTGGCTTGTTCCCTGACTAGCGAAGCTCAAGGTCGACAAAAGACACTGCATGACGACATTCATCACCCAGCTCCCACGTTTGCTGTTGGCTCACTTGTTTGGCTATGGGTACCGCCCCACGTCCCTGACCTCTCTTCTAAACTTCTGGCATGGTACCATGGCCCGTACCGTATCATTGATGCCACCTTGCCAGTGAACAACATTGTCAAGCCCCTCAAACAGTCCACCGTCGAAGAAGTGGGACCGTACATGTCGACCGTCTCAAGTCATACTACGACCCCGTCATTCTACCTACTCCCCGAGTCGCCAGGATGGCTACGCTTCACTCCAGGGGTATTGTAGTGGAGCAGATCTACCAAAGGGCACAACAGAGACGACAAAGGGGACGTCTGTGAAAGAGGGCGACAACAGGATTGGTGCTGTGATTGTGCGAGAGCTTGTGCCATCTTTGCCAGCCTAGAACTGCTTTATCATGCGGTCCTTATTCATTACGACCTTATAGCCTATATAAACCTCATCACACGCGTAACTTTAGTCAAAAACTTTAAAAATGAAAGGCACTTATTAATTATGCTTAGCTACTCAAGGTCCTAATTATTGCCTGGAAGATAAAGCATGATTCTGGAGTTGTAGAGCACTTTCAGAAACCATTAAGTGATTTACTTCCTGGATAATACTTCGCAGATCCATTTTAGTGAACAGCAAAAAAAATACATGCCATGAAATGTTAGAAGAAAACAAAGCTACGTGACAGAACTTGCACACTGCTATCATGCCGCTCTTTCAGAGCACATCTGTGAAAGTATAATATGTATACAGTATATCGTACATCTATGCATGATATACTGCGAATTGTAAGCAGTGCAGAATAAGTCACAATCAGGGTTACAACCACACAAGGCCTAGGCGGTTCTGCGGTAAGTGGCTATTGAATAGTCTGCTTAATTGCAACAACTTGTCTAGAAACATGTCTATATAGATTACGTGCTATGCGACGCCATCAGGCAAAAAAAAGGGGGGGGGGGGGGATGTTCCGCATTAGCCATCACGGCTACGAGCAGTGCTAGCACTCCCTGGTTTTAACGCACAGATATACCCCATGAAGTAGACGGTGGGACAACTGCAACCATAGCTCAATTGCTAGAGCATCATTCGCATTATTAGAAGGTTGCAGGTTCGGTCCCTGCCAGCGGCAAGCTGTCTTTTTCTCCACTTTAATTTTTTCACATGTATGTCATAATTACTAGGAAAACCGTCCGCTATACTTTTCATGGCTTGATTTTCTGTAGGTTCTCATTAAGGTTGTGTCTAGCAAAGCAAACGAAAAATGGGCCCTTAAAATTCCCCTTCTATCGTTCAGCAACAAACAAGAGAATTCACATATAATACGACTTTAATTTTTTCACATGTATGTCATAATTACTAGGAAAAACGTCCGCTATACTTTTCATGGCTTGATTGTCTGTAGGTTCTCATTAAGGTTGTGTCTAGCAAAGCAAACGAAAAATGGGCCCTTAAAATTCCCCTTCTATCGTTCAGCAACAAACAAGAGAATTCACATATAATACGACACAAAAGGAAGCCATAAAGAAAGCGACCTACCTACGCTACCACTGGTGCACAATATACAAATGGTCATCAATACTACACACCTCCAATCTCCATGGTGAAGCCTCAAGTGATGGTGATAACTGTTCACCCCACAATGAAAGGCTCAAACAGGCCACGTCATCCAGAAGTGCCTCCTCTCCAGTCTCCTTTTCAATATAGTGGCAAGCGGCCTGCATGGCTATTCAGAAAGTGGCGTAGCTCAGCTCTCACACAGTTTTTACAGACCAACCTAAGCAATTTATTAGGCTTTTCGTATCCATATCTGCTAACCATCCGACACTACCAACGTTTTAAAACACTAAGAAAGACATTTAAGCTTCACCTTAAAGTCTAAAATGCCATAGCATAGTCGGGCTGCATTTGAATAGCCCTCTTGTTCCCAAGCCAGGGTTTGCTTTTCGGTGGAAACCTCAACCATGCCACTTTAAAAAAAAATTGGCAGTGGCTTAACTCAGTCATGCCTGGGTGAGCGTAGCGGAGGTACAGTTAATCTTATTGCACATATTTAGTTGAGCGTCCGCAACAGCTTTGCATAAGCACAACTAAATCTCTGTACGGTTACGCTTCTCGAAGCGTGGGGCTCATTCTTCCTTTGTCTCCTTGGCTCGATGCCTCCTCTTGGTTTCTTTCGAACGATGAAGCCTGGCGTCTTTCAGACTCTCTGACTGACTTTCCATATCTGCCGACAAATCCCACCGAGCTGCCCCTTCTATATATACGTTGCAATGCCAGCTCCTCCTTTGTCAAGTTAGAACAGAGTGACTGAACGCGGACAGAGTAGAACACACACACACACACACACACACACACACACACACACACACACACACACACACACACACACACACACACACACACACACACACACACACACACACACACACACACACACACACACACACACACACACACACACACACACACACACAGACACACACACACACAGACACACACACACACACACACACACACACAACGCTGACTTTCAACTGAAAACGCGGTTGCAACACGGTTTCACTGGCTCCTCCTCTGACGTCATGCCAGATGACGCGGCGAGCGGTGAGGCCACCGGCCACAGTGAAACGGCGAGAATACGACCAATGTAGCTCTCGCTACAAAACTCTGAAATTAATATGCGTAGTCAAATGGGAGTACTTTTAAGAATCATTAAGCACAACAATGATTATAGCCTCGAAGTGGCATTGCAGCGGATGAGAGAGCCCTAAAATCTTTTTCTCGACTGGCATGCGCCGCTGCGACTGTGATCATAATATTTGAGAAAATTCGGCAATGGGGATAGCATCTGAAGATGAGGCGTCCATGCACAGTGGCATAAGGAGCACATGAACAAGGGTCGTGTTAAGACATGGGGCAGCATGCACACTTGAGCTGGCAACACTTCACTAGCAGACGATAACTGCTAATGAACAAATGCTTAACGATTTGTATTCACATGGAGCGAAATAATGTATGAGCGGTACTAGTTTTCCTTAGTGTTGCCTTTCTTGGCTGGTGCCACCCACATGGGTCGAGATACAGAAGGCATCACTCCATGTTTCCCATTCATGGCTCACAAATGTGACTTATTTTGAAGAAAAGCGACCCTGTTGTTCAGGACATGAAAGGTATCAAGTAGTAAAGGCGGACACCATACATTATGAGGCTGGCAGGCTTGTGCCAAACTGCATTCTAGTGCCCACTGAAAAAGAGGGCGCCTAGCGTCAAGACATCATTGCGCTAGCACGTACCTTTATGTTCACGTGTTTGCGTGTCTTTTTAAACTTATGTGCAAAGTGTTTGTCCTTAATTAAAAGCTTAGGAGGCTTGGAAACTGCTTGTAGTAATACAAGAAGTAAGGCCGTACTGTAACATTCATGAAAACACAGTGTATGGTTACAATGGAAAAATATTCGGTGCAGCCAATCTACCAAACACACAGCAAGCACTGACTACATGGCAAGTAGCAGCTGAAGACATGGCATGCATTGATGCATATTTAGGAGCATTTGGCATTCCTATCAGTAAATGAGGGCTGCGGTTTCCATTGTGCAGCGAGAACCTACTGAGATAGAGTACAGTATTCCAGGTGGTACACATAATACGAGTTATGTGAGAACCAAACATGCTAGGGCCTTGTACTGAAAAAGCTTTTTGAAGCAAACAAATGCAGCAGTGTTCCGATTACCTCATTTTTTGTTGCAATTTGTTCACTCCTTTTTCTTGATTTTCCGTAGCGCATGCACTCTTCGTTGACATGGAGGTTGACAGCATGCCGTAATCCCATTCGGTCAGCACGGTACATTTGAAACAAGAGAGACGCTGACCAGTCCAAACAAACGTGTCACATTTCGGCTTCCAGCATGCAAGTCTTGCTCACATTGAATGCGTCACCAGAAGTGGCTTGTTTAAATGGGCTTGAGTAATCGCTTCAAAGACTAAGCACAGATCAGCTTTAGTTTTTTTTTATGAATTAACTGTGTTACAAGTGGTCTGTATGATAAATGATTCCACATGTAGCCGAGATGCTGTCATTTTTTTTCTGTTGCAATGATTCTTGCGTTGTCCCAATCAATCTTGTTCTTCATGATGTCGTGTTCTGCTAAAATGTTTTTGCTGACACTCTCAATCTTTACATCACGGGCATGCCGCAGCAGACACTTCTTGTAGTTTCCCGACTCCCAAATATAAACAACCTTGCAGTCTGCACAAGGTATCCGGTAAACAAACCAGGGAAGTGCTCCCTGGGCAGGCGATCCTTCGCTCTCACAGGTTGATGGCACATCTTTTTGGGTGGAATGTGTGCCACATGCACATCGTACTCACATAGGACACGTGCCAAACATTCGTTTGTTCTAATATACGGTACAGGGACTCGCTTCATAGAGGCAAGAAGCAGGCATGTCAAGGTTCTCCTTCATAACAGTTAACATTCCATTGCGTTGATAAAGTAGAAGAGAACCAAGTTGGTCTAGTTGGTTGACATTCATTTGATAATGATTTAACTGTGCTAAGACAAGGACAACGCACGTGCTGTATTTTTCTTTCTCTGCTGTCCTTGTCTTAGCGCAGTTAAACCTCAACAGCTGATAAAGTGCTTAGGGTATCCGCAGTTAGCGAAGTCGTCCCATATCTTTGCCGTGTTCACATCCTGTGTCTTTGAGCAATTTTTTTGGCACACTGCAGTAGCATGCTGTGAACAGTTCTTTCGTGGGAGGCGCAGTGCACAGAGGTGAAATTCAACTGTCGTGATGGGGACACCTTGACGCACCTCCTTCCCGCCATCCACCCCTGCTTCTACAAAGCAAGCCCCTGTACCGTCTATTCCTGAAACAAGCTAATGTTTGACACGTGTCCTATGTGAGTATGACATACACGTGGCACACAGTCTACCCAAAAAGGTGTGCCATCAAGATATGAGAGGGAAGGACTGCCTGCTGAAGGAGGGTTTCCCCAGTGTAGTTTACAAGATACCTTGCACAGAGTGCAAGGGTGTTTACACCGGTCAGTCAGGAAACTACAAGAAACGTCTACAACAGTTTGCCCATGGCATAAAAAATAAGAGCATCCGCAACAACACTTTAGCTGAACATGCCGTCATGAATGACTGCAATATTGATTCAGACAACGCAAGAATCATTGCAACCGAGAAAATGAAAGTGTCTTAGCAACATCTGGAATTGCTTATCAAACAGACCACTTTTAACGCAGTTAATTATAACGATGAAAGTCTATACCTAATCTAGACAGTGATTACTCAAGCCCATTTAAATGAAACACTTTTCCTGATGTATTGATTGTGAGCAAGGCTTCCATGCTGAAAGTCAAATCATCATAAATGTTTGTTTGGACTGGTCGGGGTCGCTTTTTTTGTTTCGTATGTGTTGACATGTTGGCGCATTTCTTCTTTGGGCTGTGAAGAAAAGTGACACATTGTCACAACTGATCAACAGATCAGCTGATTACACAAGCCAATGCACTCACACAAAACTATGTAAACATGCAATGGGAATTGTGCACTTTATCACAATTGTGAAAGAAAAGTAAACAATTTTGTTTGTACACTTATCGTTCCAACTACCAGTAGAGGAAAATTACAATTAAGGGCCTTGAAACACTGAGGAAGGCCCCACAACAATACAACCAACAACATGCAGAATACACGAATTCAACAGCAAGGCCATTGGTTAATAAATATAAGTGTAATGCAATGGTGACAAACATTTCAGTAAATAAATCTTTAATCTGGTAAGCTTCGTAGTCGCACGCTTGTTTTGAACTCTTCCTGAAGCATGAGCACTACGGTGCAGCGCATTAGAGAACATCAGCCACTCGCACCTGTCGTGATCAATCCATTTCGAACATAACAAGTGACCAAGAACTGCGGTATTAGACAATTCACCTATATACTATCGCAGATTCAACCCGTGGATTAATAAAATCTTTGGGAATCATGGTGCACACTGCGCAGATTATAGCATTCACTGATGCACTCTATCGCGGAGACGGCAGCTCGGCGTAAGCACATACTGTTGAATAATAAGCAGGTTACATGCAGCTAGCGGTCGGCCAGCGCTGGGGCATGCCATAGTTGGTTAAACACGGCGTGGTTCAGCACGTCGCAAGTACAATGGGGGGAAACAAATCTCTTCTTGGGACTACGCTAGCCAGAGAAGAGATTTTAAACATACGCACAGAATACGCGGCCCACGTAATGAAGAATTTTACTTCACCTGTCGTACAGAAGTGCGGTGTCGTAGTAGCCGCCTTTGGCCTTCTCACTGTTGCTCCCAGAAAGCACTGTAGACATCCCCAGGGGTGAAGTCGTCAACGTCCTTGCGGCTAAACCACCGCACTAAGGTGGCCACCATAACCACACACTCTCTGTACCTGTAACCTTCTCGATCTTGTCAAATTGGTATCCCACGTAGGACGTAGAACGGCATCTCAGTAACAGTTGACAAGCGCGCGATCGTTCACGTACACAAGATCCGCCATGAGAAAGAAAAAAACAACGTCAGTGTTGCTAACAGAACCGTAAAAATGAGTGTTTTACCGCTAACTAAATGTATACTGGCTGCGTACTGGCATCATATGTTCTTGACTGATTAACTTTGTTGTTTCAGTTGAAAGTTCTGGAGCTCTAGATCATAAATAAAGTAGTGACAAACATGAAAGCGCTGCTAATAATTTATTATATTGTCACAGCTTTTATACAATCAGTTCCGGTTCCGAACGACGCCAAAGCTAGCTATTTTATCAACGGAGCGCTAACGATTGTCACTATTTTTTCCTGGGTTTATGGCTCTAGCGCGTTCTCCACGTAATAAATCAATAGACGGAAATACCACGCCGGTGCCTCAATCCTGTACGATGTAATGCAACGATGTATCGGGTCATTCGAGTACAGCTTCAGCGGCTTCATCCTTCTGCTTAATTGTTGTCTAAAAAAATAGCGGTTCTGTCGAAGCAGTCAGGTTAGTAGTCACACACTAAAAAAAAACCAAGAGCACTTGAAAAAAAAAAGAAGAACCAGTGAGATTCGAACTCGCGACGTTGTGAACCGCCTCCGCGAAACGTGCAGCGGTCTAACATACTACGCCACCATCGCAGTCGCCTGAAGAGCGATTAACAACCGGATTTGTATGATATCGTATATACGTTGCGTGTTCTGCGTGTGTTAATCGTACTTCCGTCAGTACAGAAGTGACGGCCCCGGGGTCCGGGCCCGTGCCCGTCGAGGTGTTGGCAGTAGTGTTGGCCCGTCACGGTAGTCGGTTCCGCCAGTTCGACCTCCGAACTGGCGTTATCGGTTCTATTTGGAACCGACTCAACATCGAAGTTCCTCTACAGACTGTGTGGAGCCAGAACAAGAATCGTCTGCTACTCTAGATGCTTCTCAGGTAAGTTCTATTTTAAAATGACTCTCGGCGCCCGGCATTATCAGTGTCAATTCGCACACGGAGCCGTTACGTTCGCGCTCATGTGAGGCAACAGCTTCTTTCGTCGTAAATGACAGCTTTCCTCCTCGGGGCGATGCAGTCAGCTGTTTCACATCTATTTATCAGCTGGGCGTGCGGTGCGAGCGTTTTGTCCAGAATTTCGATCCCACAAATGCGGGAGGGAGGGGTGAGTAGTAGTAGTGTTAATTATAGTAATAAAGCCTAACTCTGCAGCCCAATAGGGAGCACGGCGCTGCGTCAAGGGGGGGCGGGGGGCGGTGAAAGAACACGGGGTCGGTGCCTGTATGTTAAAGAGAGGAAGTGTGTGGGTAGTGTGCATTCATTTTTTTTTTGGGGGGGGGGGGGGGGGGTGTCTGTCAGTAGGCATCCTGCGAGGGAGGGGCGAGAGGGAGGAAGTACTTGCCTGCCCTTGAATTTCGGCTCTTACTACGGGGGATTGGCCACGAAACTGGCGGTTAATACATGAGGGGCGATATCTAGGGATTTAATGCCTGCGCAGTACCACTGCCGCCCGTTCTCTTCAACTGTTGTCCAAGTGGGCTTGCGAGGAAGTTCTTTTGCTTTTTTTTTCGTCGTCTGCTAACTCGCACAAGTGTTGCCACATCTAGGACATTTTTGTTTCCACTTGGCTTGCTTATAATATGAAGATTTAAACAACGGATTTTGTTCCTATTTTCGTACCCCATTTTTCCTTCCTTTCTGCCGACGAAGAATGAAGTAATAAGCACCTGGCACGCAACTGCAACCACCTGACAGGCAATTGCACGGTGTTGTAGAGGTAATTGTAATGTTTCGGTGGTCATCGACTGGATGGCCTTTCAAAAGTGCCCATTTGACTCGGGTATCATTTATTAGTAGCAAATCTAAGACACCAGGTGTGCGAGGAATGTTCCATGCACTTGCAATGAGGGACACATTTCAACAAAGAAAATGAGTTATTGGCTGTGTTCATACAAACATTTACACATTAGTGCTATGCAGAGGCTTCTGAAACAGCATTGCCCCTACATTGAGCAAATGTCCCTGATTTAATGAAGGGAATGTAGTAATGCTTAGTAGTGCAAGCTGAGACGGGAACAATGATTCCTGGCCTGTATTATTTCCGTTTAAGCTACTGTGTACTTTTCACGTGTAAAAAACTATCCCAATAAAAAATCCTTTCAAGGAATAATAAATGAGCTGTGCTGTGATGTTAACTCTTTCATTTAGTATTGCTTGCTATTCAAAACTCTGAGCAGCTGTCAAAAGGACGATGATAGTCAGAGTAAATTGGTGTAGATAAGATTTATTAATACGCTTTTCTTTCCAGAACCATGAATGGTTTGTTCTCATGACTTGTTCGGTATTACAGCATCTGTGATCTCTTGGTGCTCGCATCACTTTGCTGTAATCATTGTCAATTTCACATGTGCTAGCTGTCATGCTGCGAGTGCTTGAAGCCCAAATATATAGAGCTATTTTGCATTCAAAAGTGACATGCAACGAAAAAGATTGTCGCATGACCAGATCACTCCTTTCTCTTGCTAGTTTGCTCAGTTGCAGAAATCTAGAATACATTGCTCGTTAGCCAGAATTGCTATGAGAGACCAGTCAGTAGCACAGAGGTTGAATAGTATGTACATTAGTAACGTACTACTGGTTGTCACGTGGAAGAAGCAAACAGCCCCCCCCCCCCCCCAAAAAAAAAACAAATATGGTTAACTTGTTAGAGCACGTGTCATGCCAGCTTCATTGTGTACTGCTGCCTTCATACCGGCAACATTGGACAGCTGCCGCTTTCGTGGATTTCAACTTCTAGGCAAAAACTAACTCAGTCATGTCGCTTGTTGCTTTATCTGCAAATTTGCTTTTGTGCCTCTAACGCTTTATGATTTTACGTTAATGAATAACTTCTGAATACCGTCTCACTGCTGTTTTGTTGCTCTTTTTTTTCAATGCAGGCAAGTTAAAATCAGCTTTCTGAGGACATTGTTGGGCTTGAAGATGAACCAAATGCACAGGATGAATTTTCTGGAACAGTCAGCAAAGTACATGGTAATTTGATAAGTAGTCAATAGGCTCCTGAAGATGCTCGAGTCATCAACCCTGATCTTTGATTGTATGGCAAGAAATTGAGCCACAATGCCTCCTGGCCTCTCTGAGCAGATTGCAAGCTATGTGCTAGTTCTTGATTTTGTTGTAACGACTGGACTGCAGTGGATACAAGTGGATGGCTTGCTGAAGCTGTGTAATGCAATATTTGGAAATGATGTTTTCGCATCCATTGAAAGAAGTACCAACACCAATTTTCAATGCTGACTTTGCTTTGTTATACAAATTTATTTTATGTGGAGATGACTGAGAGCTAGTGTGAAACTCGGGAAACATTTAAAGTTAACTTTAGCTTGGTTTACCTTGTGACATTGACCCTAGTGTGGTGTCAGGCCACAAGTTCTGGTTGCCCCATGCGCCAGTATCAGCAGTGTTGATGGTGTAAGGGACCAAAACAGACAAAATAGCTGCTTGTGCGTCATCAACAGAGACAACCGTGGAAACGTCACAATATCATGAGCTTGGGCGAGGATGTGATGAGAAGCTTGTATCATGTCGTGGTGCCAGGGTTCAGTAGAAACTAATACTAACGTGTACTTCATTTTTCAGGGTGCACTCATGCTTACTAGTGCACCTTCTAGGCTCTTGAGGGCTTGGCCTTTCATTTGACGCTAAAAAAGACAACTGATAATTTTTGCATCATTACCTTTTAATGCACATTTCACTAACTCTAAGCCATATCATCTATGCTCTTTTTAAAGTCTTGGTGAGCATTTGAAGCCCCAAATATAAAGTTGTTTCATTTCAAATCTGCAGCACTTGTTGGCACTGCAGTCAATAGAAGCTTGTACTCATGGGACAGTCATGTCTTCACGTAGAAAAGAGAAGAAACTTTCATGCATTTTCACAATGATTGTGTGACTCTTCACATTGTGCAATGTGCTGCACTGTTGAACACCATATCCATTGCTGTCACTGGACCTAGGATGCCACGTCAATTTGCCCCTCTCGCATATATACGAATATGTGTTTGCCGTGCACCAAACATGCACACCATCTTGGTATTAATGACTGTTTCAAATCGAGTTTTCAATATTTATTCCTATGTGAGGGCACTGCAACAATACAATACAATGCACAATATAGGTGCTTTTATATTCAAGTACCTAATTTGCACAATGTTCTGTTGAACTTTTCGATTATTTCATTGCTATTAGTATTTGTTGATCAAGCATGAACATTTGCCTACGACAGTTTATATAGTATCTTGTACATATCAATTGTAGTACAAGAGCTTTGTGTTGGTGTAATTAAACATGTATTCTGAAATAAAGTATACACACTGCTGTTTGGCTTCAGTTTCTGTGCCTTTTGTTTGTCATCACTTCCACAATGTGTACAGATTTCGTGTTCACAGTAAATTGTAGGGCTGTCTCGTGTTCTTAATGCTCTGGAAAGCACCTGGCCAGACTAGCTGTGTGGTGCCACATGAGGATGTGGTTTGTCCAAGAGAATACAGCATACCAGAGAGCGATATCCATAGGTCAGCAAACTCACTCATTAGTCGACTCGCTCATATTCAGATGAAGCAGCAAGTCTGAGGCGGAGTGCGTTCGGGAGAGTAATATTTTGGCAAGTTTTAGTCCGAGAGAGTGCGGTTGAGAAAAATTTTGGTGAGTCTGAGTTCGAGTGAGCCATAAGCGCAAAATATATTTCTTGAGTGAGCCTGCGTGAGCTCCATTTTTTTGCCAACTTATGGTCCTATCTACTCAACTTCATTACTATCAGCCTTATGTCGGCTCATGTTTATACCTGTGTCTACTGACATACTTCAATGCATGAGAGTTCATACTCCAGCTAAATACTTACTGATCAGAGGCATGAGTTATGGAGGTGGGTTGCCTTGATCTCAGCCCGCAATCTCTTTCACAGGAAGTTATTGATAAAAGTATCTCGTGCATGGTCGTCGGCATAATTTTCTCTTGGGGGTGCAAACCATTGTTGCATCGCAACTGGGAGAGGGGGAGAGCAGTGGAGGGCACCTATTATGTTAGATAGCGTTAAAGGAGTAGTGACACAAATTTTAGTAGTTTTCGTATTGTTGCTCTTAATAAAAGTTCTGGTGTCACGAACACTAAAAAATGTATAGTTGTTCGGAGCGCACTTCATATACTTTTAATACCGCTTCCTTAAAAAACATTTTTGGTTTCGATATCGAGGAGGTGTTATCATAGTGACGTGTAAACAGTGTGACGCAGGTCTAAGTCACGAGCGGATAGTAACACTTGATGTTCTTGCAGCACTCTGTAGGTTGCTGTTGGTTGTTTGTGTTGCATGTATACAATGAAAGGTGAATTGACATGTAGCGGCTCCAACAGCAATTTTGGTTGCATCTCAGACGCAGCGCTTGCAAATCCAGCGAGCGGTGCTATCTCGTCATGATAAGGTCTATTACGGTGGGTTTGTCTCGCAGATGCTGGCCGACAAAATCTTTAAAACCAAACTAAAACATGTTATACATGCTTCCTGGCTCCAGTGTGTGGAGAGCGTTAACACATGCCAAGGAAACAATAGCATTGACACCCAGGTCGGAAAAGCTAATTATAAGTTAACGTAGTCATGAGTCGACTCGCTGAGACTCGGATCCAGCCAAGAGTCTGAATGAGTCCGGCTAAGTAATATTTTGGTGAGTGAGTCCGAGTGAGTCTGGTTGAGGAAAATTTTAGGGAGTCCGAGTGCATTCGGTTGAAGAAAATTTTGAGTCCAATTGTAAGCCGCATAGGCGCCCAGGTCGGAAAAGATAATTATAAGTGCAGGGTTCCCCTTCAGGGGGGGGGGGGGGGACGGTAAGTTCATTGCAGTGTCCCCCCTCCCTATTATGTCAATGTATTGGGCTGACTTTGCACCCCCCCTCTTAGGTGACTAGGAGGGGGGGCGCCGCCCCTGTGCTCGCGCCTATGGTAAGCCCCAAACACAAAATATATTTCTTGAGCAGCCTGTTAGCTCCATTTTTTTTACAAAACTCTACTACCGTACCAACGCGGTGTGGTTTTGCCTAAACACCACACCAGGCTGGTGTATCCACCGGAACACACCACACCAGGCTGGTGTATCCACGAGAAAAAATCACACCAGGCTGGTGTACCACCAGAATACATCCCACCAGGCTGGTGTATCCACTAGAATACATCCCACCAGGCTGGTGTAACCACCAGAACACATCACACCAGGCTGATGTTCCCACCAGGCTGGTGTTCTCACCAGAACACAACCCACCAGGCCGGTGTATCCACCAGAACACACCAGTGTATTCTGGTGTTAACACCAAGACACGCCAGAACACGCCAAACACACTCTGGTGGATTTTCAACTTGGTATATATATATATATATATATATATATATATATATATATATATATATATATATATATATATATATATATATATATATATATATATATATATATATATATATATATATATATATATATATATATGCCAACGTAAATTTGCAAGGAGCACTGAGAGCAATTTTGTTTGTTCGCGCTGGTTGTTTTTTAATAGGTGGTTTTGTGTCTGCTAATCCACAAATTTAAATGTAAGTACTCTGACGTGTCGTATACTTATGCTATCGGCATTAATTATCACTAATTCAGGTGTCTTTCAATACACCCGCCTAATATCTTGCGCCTCACCGCGATGAAACAACGTAAAACCTCAGTGCTACCAAGTTTTTGTAGCATTGAGAGCTCGTCTTTTGAATCGGAATTCCGTGTGCGGGAAGAATGAAACGAGGGATGCCGCAGTATCACTTAGGGCGTGTTCGTGTTCTTCGCTGTCTCTCGCAAGCACAGTGCGTTTTGCCCATAGAATTATTTAATTCCGAAGAGCAGCACAGTCCTTGGATGCGCAACAATAACGTCGAATGCATCGCGGAGACGCATGGACAGGCGTAAATTCCATGTGCAGTCCTACCAGGAAGTTTTTATAAACGACCTTTGCCGCTGTCTACGCAAAAACATTCCTTCTTGTAGTATTTGAAACGCCAGTGGCGTGGGCACCACACAACTGTTTATGACATGCTGGCCCCTAATGCAATTGAGATCGTCCCTCCGAATTATCACACGCTGACGAGCACACGACAAATCATTCGAAGCTGTGCGACGAAGACGTGAGATTGAGACGAATAAGAAAGTAGAAGCGAAAGCACTGCCAGGCGTCGTCCCCCAGTCTGCGCGATGATGACCACATCACTGTGGCAACATTCACCACATCGCGTGGAAAACATTTCTAAGAGACTGCACAAATGTATCGACGTGTTACTTACCCACATGTCCTCTTTATCGAAAACTTCTCATTTTCCTTCATAAAAATGTGGTTCGAGTACCTCGTAGAAAACAGTCCTTTCGTTCTCTTCTCAAATTCGCAACTCGCCGACATGTGCCCTACATTAACTTGAAGATTAAGTGCGCATATCCGCATTCTTAACATTTAGTACCTAGCTCAAACTGCTGCTTGGGCCAGTTGGTTCATGACAGAGTTACCAACGCAAAAAGACGGAACACATAACAGGGGCACACACGCCTATTCATTTTCATGGGTTTTACCATAACTTGCAATCTGTCTTACTTAGGCTCTTGACACACTTATATGGAATTTCCTAAACCACGCCTACTACGCGTTTCACGTACAATTTGGCGTGCCTTCTCTGCAGCCTCCTGCAGCTTGACCATCATTTGCGTTGATGTGGGTACATATCTGCAGAAGAATACTGCGCGATGACAACTGCACGCCAATGCGGTGTCAATTTGCGATTTTAAAGTGGATCCACTTTTGCACATAAGCGACCAAAAATGGCACAAATAAGCGGGACGAAGCGGACCCTGTGTGCGTAAAGCAACTCGCAATCCGTTAAGGTCTGCGGATTGGCACGTGTCTGCCACGGTGTTATCGGCGCCCAACAAATATCCGAAGCTGTTCCTACGCATCAGTGCCAAGGTTTATGAGGCCTCATGAGGCTGCCTGCAAAAACACGCGAAGCTGAATGTAAAATGCACAGCCGACGTTGTTTATAAAATGCAATTCACATGCGTCAAGAGATCCGTCGTGCAGACGGGTCGCTGTGCTGACTTCCGCGCCGGGGCGCACGGGCTCCAGAGTAAGCGACGAGGGTTGCAATGTGCCCCCCCCATTGCAACCCTCGTCGTTTGTTCGTGAATCAATTGAACAGCTTTGATAAAGCGCAAAACGACACAGACACTATAAGGCACATATGAACACCACATAGCACTGTACGGTGTCATATGTGCCTTCTCGGGACCGTGTGTCGTTTTGCGCTACATGAAAGCCAACTCCAGAATAAGGACAATGCGCTTTCAAGCACGCTTGCTTTTGCATTGCTTGCGAACCTGCTCTCAGTAAATTTCGAACTTCAAAAAAGAGCAATAACACTGTTTCATGCAAGGTACTCGAACCGTTCTTGTAATAAAAACATCGATAATTGTGTAAGCACCTGAGCGACTATATATGGGAAGTATTTTTGACGTGATTTTATAACTGTTGAAATAGCGGCATAATTATGTTATGATGTCACCAACGCTGGCAATTCAAGCGGCATACATGGCTTGTATCATGCTCTTTTATGCACCCTTCCCTTGATAACTCTGGTTCTGCTACTCTATAGTGATAACTCTAATTCTGCTACTCTATAGTGGTAAATCTAGTTCTGAAGATAGTTCATCACATTAATGAAGATATCGTTAGAAAAATGATATTTTCCTTTGTTAGGGTAAGGTGGGGCAAAATGAGACAAAAATTTGAAAATAGTCAATATTTATTTTTATTTCACTCTTTACCCTGAAACGACAATGCAGAAACTTTCCTTCGAGTACAAGGTATGTGCTACATAAATACGACCATGTTGCCACTGTTAAATAGTTTATTTTAAAAAGAAATAAAAAAATGCACCAGATGTCTCATTTTGCCCCAACCCGCGGGGCAAAACGAGACAGTGTGAAAAAAAAATTTAACCCTTCAGTTTTTGCAGTAGAAGCACTTGAAATTAAACTCCGTGGGCTCCACGCAGCCTTCATGACTCCAGTCCTTGCACTCCACGCATTGAATCCAGACAGAATCCGGTGCTGTTTTGCTCCAAAACTCCTTGCAGATCAAACACCACCAGTCTTTCTTTGTGCTATTGTTGCATTTTGTTGAAAGCTTGCACTTCATTGGATTATTCAACGATTGGACGCTAGATATAATCTGACGCATCTTCTTCGCCTCCTTTTGCCGTTTTGGTGCAGAACAGCACGGGCATATCGTGGCTTTCAGCTTCGTCAGCCGGGCTTCGTGAGGCGATGAATTTAAAACTGTGCTAGATTCGAATTTTCTAGCACAAACTTGGTATTGAAGGAAAACTCGATGGCGAGACGTGTTTGTGAACGGCTTGACTTGGAGATTCTTTCAATTTTGTGTTCGCCTCTCGAGAGCATCCTTGTGACGCGGAAAAATCTGGATGCAGCACGAATGGAGTGGGTGTCCTGAACAGCAGTCAGTGCTTTTTCACGTCGTTTTCCTCCCAGGAAGCTTTATATGATATTCTCTTGTGCGCCCGAACCTTCCTAAACAATAAAATATAATATATAATGAGTGTAAGTAAATGGTTCACTTAATGAGACACTCTCTAAGGCAATTCAATGCCTTTTTGTCGCGTTTTGCCCCCCCTCACATGCCCAAATTCAAAAAAAATTTCCGCTTTGGCCCCGCGCACCAAGTGAACTGAAATTTTGGTGGTATGTAGCTAGTAGTATATAGTAACAATATAAACACTTACGTTGTTGTACTGACGCCAGAGTAGCTTCATGCACGGATCCGAAAATTTGGCCGAGAAGAATTTCGCCCCTTTTTGACGGGTCACGAACACACCGTCACCAGCCGCGTAATTTTTCCCACGCGAACGCTGTGAGCAAGCATCAACTTTTACACATAAAAAGGTGGACAACTACCAGCACCTCTGGCTGAAATATAGAAACAAAAACTGCTTTCTGTATTAGCTATAGAAGTCGGCAAAGCCAAAATGTCGCGTTTTGCCCCGTGTCTCGTTTTGCCCCGCCTTACCCTATATGTGAAGGTGCGTAAGGTAGCCATATCTGGACTGCCATTTTTCGGCAATAATCAAACTCCTACGGGAAGTAGTGCTCCTGATCACACTTATTTTAGAAGCCTAGCATTTGGGCAAATCAGATATCTGTGCATGTAAAAGTCAATGATTGCTCGATCAGTAATAGTGTGCGCGTTTTAATTTACGACACGTTCTTCTTAAACAAATAAACGGCTTCATTAGCAGCTAGTTGACATTTAGGTGCTGCTAGATGTAACGGACCTGATACGAGTTTCTGCCAGCGTTGCTATCAACTAAATATGCATTACGAGAAGCGACTGGGAAAGTCCGTATCAATTACTTGATAACGACTAGTATCCGAGCCTAACCACGAAGTGCTTCCTGAGTCCTATCTACTCATTTCAGCATTACTATCAGCCTTGCCTAGATTCACGTTTATACTCACGTCTACTCACGCATATTCTAAATAAGTATCGTTCATACATCATTTCAATATTTATTGGTCAGAGGTGTGACTTGCGTAGGAGGGTGCCATGACTCCCCCTCCCACCCCCCCGCCAACTCTTCCAAAGAAGATCTTGATAAATATATCTTATGTTGTCATCACTTTCGAGAAAAATGTCCTTACTGGATTGTAACCACTCATAACTCGTATTCGAAGGTACGATATCAAAAGGCACCAAGAGGAGCACCGAGAACGTGAAATATTTTTGTTAAAGAGCATTGACACTGTGGTCGAAAAAGCTTATTCTAGCCTAACGGACCCATGAGCCGACTCACTCGGACTCACTCAGGAACAGACCGAGCCGTGAGTATGAGTCTGAGTGAGTTCGGAGGAGTAATATTTTCGTGACTCCGAGTCCGAGTGAGTCCGGCCCAGGAAAATTTTGGTGAGCCTGTGTCCGAGTCAGCCCTTAGCGCAAAATACATCATGAGTGAGTCTGAGTGAGCTCCACAATTTTTTCCGACCTATGATCCTGACATGACCAAATTAGTCAACTTAAGAGCGCACATTTTCCTACGTTATTGCATGAAGTCCCAAAGCAAAGGCAGTGAAAGTAACCCGTCCAACATGCGACTGTCCCATTACTTTCCACATCTACTGAAAACCCTTGCCGTATTGTCACGCGTCTTTTAAGATGTAAATTTGGTTAAATGCGTATTTCATAGAATGACCCTTATTTCCAGCTGTCCTTAAGCGGCCAGGAAGGAACGTTGAACGACGACCTGGACAGCGAGAACCTGGCTGACCTTGCGGGCACCAAGGTGGCGTATGACGCTTTCGCTTCCTTGGACAGTGGACCCAGGGACCAAAACTCTTGCAGGGCTGGAAATGTCAGCGAAGCAGCTGTTCTTCTTCAACAACTGCGCGAAATGGTGCTCTGAGGACAACCACAAAGACCCACGCTACGCACCAAGACGGTCGCGTTGCATAGTGCCGCTAATGAACATGCCGGATTTCTCCAGTGCATTTGGCTGCGCTGCAGGGACTGCCATGAATCCACCGGACAAGTGCACTTTTTGGTAGCAAAAAAGATACCGCTCCATCTGCTTTGAACTGTACCTTGGTCATGTTCTCTCGTAATGTATCTTAGTCGAAAAAAAAATTTGCTAGAAGTACATCGAAACACATTCGTAAGCTTCGCTGGAGAGATTTTATTGCGTGTAACGTGTTTTTAGAGAAAAATCTGTGCTTTAAATAGTCTTTTAAAACGTGTATGCAACTATTATACACAGAAGGCTACTAAGCTACCGTTTTGCAAAATCATGCGTGCTTTTGTACCAGAGTCACAAAAGGACGAGGTTTGTTTCGCCTAAGTGGATAGGCGGGTGCAGGGTTGCCGTTGGTGGCTACTTTGCGCCAAATTGGATTCTTTTGGGCCCCGTTGGCGACGAAAATTTCCACTTTGCGCCATGACTCTTTTTTAACTTGTGGTTTTACTTATTCAAAGTAGTTCTATTGATTCATCAATAGTAGGGACTCTGTTGATAATACCGCTTCTGTTCCATTTGGCTCGAAATTCGGCGATAATATGAAATAACATGGCTATTTTGGCTACTTTTGGCGTGAGTTTTGGCGCCTTTTCATGTCCACCCGACGGCAACCCTGGGCGGGTGCGCGGAGTGCAGTGCCGGTAGTGGGAGACCCGCGTCTCCGCTCCCACCAGAACTTACTGCAAACAATGCAGCCTCGCTAGCGCAGGCGGATTGCATCCTCGAGCGGAAGGGATTCACTGCGCCTCTCTAATGTGATGAAGGGACCGCCAAACCGAGTGCGGCAGAAAGGACTAGATTTCTGTCAGTTCTTTCTTCGGAGAAACGATTGCCGTTCATTGCCCTGCATCATACCAGGCCGCACCACCTGGGCATACTTCGTTCCCGGGGGATAGAGTGTTGTTGCGTCTTCCCGAAGCAGTAAATATTGCGCCAAAGCCAGGAATTCATATCCTTAAAACAGTACCTTCCCGTTGTTCAGTGAAATATTCCTTAGATGAGACACAACAACAATGCTAAAAAAAATGAAACATGGCTGATCCCTCCATCATAGGAATCGCCATAGCACGAAAGTGGCATCGGCTTTTTACAGAGGTAGTGCTCATTGTGTTGCGATATATTACAGCTTGTACAATGTCTATTGGTGTTTGGCAGCTATACCACCGTTTGACGTGGATGTACCCACGTTGACAACTAGTAGCACATGTCCATCTCGACGGCTAACGCCCGTGATCATGATTTAACCACTGTGGTAACTGATGCGGTTAACATATACCTCGACACAGTGTATCGTGAACCCCACGCAAGGATGACATAAAGAAGCATATAATAAACACTGGTACTTTATATGCACTTCTTCAAAGCGTCGTCATTTAAAGAGAGAAACGGCATGGTGTCTGCTCCCGATACTAATCTACGCCTGTGCTCATTCATACACTACCACACTGCGCTTCAGCAACCCGAGAGGCAGAGGTTCGTAGCTTGAGCCGGGAACGCGAGCAGGCGTTCCACGTCCCTGTTTCTCTCCACCAAGGCACGACATTCGCCTGTCGACATCGTTGCCTTTCTGCCGCGCCTATTGCAGCAGTTTTATTAGTCGGTGTTATGGCACTCGATGCAGTCGGCCGCTGAGAAACTCTGTTGGTGCATGTGGAGGCTTCACTGCTCCGACAAGGAGCCCTCCCACGCTAACACGAAGCGAAAGGCAAAAAAACATAACTGCCTCTAGGGCGACTCCCCGATGCCGTCACGGCCAGTGTTCCTCGCTGGTATCGAGAAGCTTTAACCGGGACCTTCGAGAGTGCGAAATCTCAGATGCTATGCTTTAACTGCGTCATCGCCGAATCGTTCGCTATCGCCGCTGGTGAGTGTCATGACGCATCACTGCTCAGATGAGGGCACTGCCCAAGCCCCGCCTGCCTTCCCTCCCTCACCTGCCAACAGAGAGTCCCGTGCGAGAGAAATAATAGCTATATAAGACGCGTTTGTAAAGTATCGTGCATATGCGTAGTGGCTTAGTCAGTAGAGTGCCCTGCGCTTAGCTTCGTGGACCGAGCAGTCGTTGGATCGATACCCGGCGGCGGAACTTCTTTCGTGACGTTTTCTTTCGCATTCTTAGTGTCCATTTTATCAAAGTCATATGCGTCACGGAATTACGTCACTGAAGTCTTGGCGGACCCTGACATAAAACCATTTCGTGTTAAAATCTCGTCCGGTCATGACGCGGTTTGACCTAGCTTCTTGCCCCCTTTGTGACCCTCCCCACCCCCTCACCCACCCACCTTTGTGTAGCTCTGCGCTGCCTCCGCACGATGAAAGAAAAAGAGAAAATGTGCTTGAAGCGTGTGACAAATCTATGTACCCCCCGTTCGTTTCGTACTATGCGGATTCAGAAAATTTTTCCGGGAATCGATCCACGGGGCGAACACCCGGCAGATACCACGCAATGTGTAAATCCATGTCATCTGAAGTATTCACCGAGTAGCGGGCTGCACAGCATGTTTTGTTTTGCTCGGAGCTAAGAGTTACGACGTGGATCCGCCTTTTTGTGTGCATTGTGTGTTTGTGGGATTTTCGCGGGCTGACCAACCACGTAGGCTGCATTCGCACCTAAAGGCTAATTTGTACTCTGACGTGGCCTCGGCGTTCACGTTACAGCATATGGGTCAGTTTTTATCGAAACCTACAGCAGCTGATGACCTGCATATCATAAGTGGCAGTCGTTGGCGTACTCCTACGGGGTCCAGCAACGCTCGACTACAGTTTGACTACAGCTTGCCAAGTCACAAAAGTATACTTGTAATGTTTAAGAGCAGCGCAGCTCTTTGAGGCGGCCGTTAGTACGTTAGCAACGAACAGAAAATGATCATCGTCGCGAAACGGCACCCGCTCTCCTCGTCGTCTTCTTCATCTTCATCGTCTTCTATATCTTCTGCTTCAAACCGAGAACACGTGCTCCGATTTCTCCGTTGCGGGATGCAATAATGTGATTGAAAAGACAACGACTACAGATGAATAAAAAGAAAGAGAGAGAAAGAGAATGAAAGCGAAATATAGAGAAAGAGAGGAATTCTTTAGGAAAAAAATTGAAGGACACTTTGTACATTCCAAAGTGTGTTCGGCGAAAGCGTCCGGCCATTCCACTGACTATTCCATGTCATTTTTCTTTTACACTCTCACTGGGATAACACACAAACCGAATGTGTGCGTGTTTTCTTTTTCAATTTTTTACCGCGAATCGCAGCAAGACATGATACTAATCTTCCTCCGTTCGCATGCGTTAATATTTTCTCGCGCTTTGCGCATCGCGCAAACGCCATCCGCGTTCCAGCGCTTAACTTGACGAACCCTTTGTAAATTTGAAAGTGTATTCCGTGAACGCATGTGTCCATTGAGACGGCGTCGGTCAGAATGATTGCAAGGACTGGGCACAGCGACGCTACTCAAGCAAAGCGCGAGCGCTGTTGAGTGCGACGCGACCGCCGTCCGTTTGCGCACCGAGACGGCCACCTGATTCCGTGCCAGAGCTCGGATGGACAGACGGACGGACAGACGGACGGACGCAGGGACACCCGGACGGACAGACGAACGGACGGACGGACGGACACCGGACGGACACCGGAGGGACGTGAGCATGAGACATTAAAGGCTTTCGCCTTAAAATTACACCACCTCCCGCTAAAGGGAACCATGTGTAGACGCGAAGCAGCGGGTGCTAGCGCTTACACTGGCGGCGGCGTTGACGGTGGCGCTCATCGCGGCGTTGCGCAGGAGAGAAATCTAGGGAGGCGCAATCACGCAGTGATGGACCGGTGTTTCCTACTGGAACATGTCAATCGCTGCTAATGGGCAATGAGAGAACAGAAGACTCCGACTGGACACAGAGACCCGCAGTCCGCTTTTAGTTTTTAACAACGCACAGGAGAAATCTCCCACCGCCACTACCTTGCAGGTCAAGATCCAGTGCCTATATATACGGGGTGGCCAGTGAACGGTTGCGCAGCGCGAGCAGTCGGTTTTAGATCCGAAGCATCTTATGCTCGGGGCTATGTCCGTCCCTCCCGCGTCCCGCGTCCCCGTCCCGCGTCCCGCGTCCGGCCACTTTCATGAAGTAGGGAAGCACCCATTATGCGAACCAGAACACTGTAGTAATATGAAGGCCGTCAACCCTACTACAGTCGTCAGAGTCATGGCCGAGAGCACTGAGAGGCTGCTTAGCAATGGCTAGGCAGGTGGTGTTTGTCGCCCAGGTTGACCCCATTCCTTAATCTTGCTTGCATGTGTTTGGAGGGGGGCTTAGTCCGTCCCTCCTTCCCGCGTCCCGCGCCACCACAGCGCATGCGTGTCCCCTCCTCCTCCTCTCTCTATCTCCTTTCCTACGCTCACCCCCCTTTCTCTCCTCTAGGGCTTCTCTACTCCACGGAGCGGCACCCGCGTCCTACACACCCACAGCGCATGCGCGTCCCCTACCCCTCTCCTACGCTCAACCCCTTTCTCAACTCTAGGAATCCTCTACTCTACGGAGCGGCCCCCCGCGTCCCACAGCGCATGCGCGTCGTCTCCCCCATATCTCTCCTCTCCTACGCTCACTCGCTTTCTCTACTCTAGGAATCCTCTGCTCTACGGAGCGGCGCCAGCGTCCTACACCCCTACAGCGCATGCGTGTCCCCTCCCCCTCTCCTACGGTCCCCCCCATTCTCTCCTCTAAGAATGCTCTACGAAGCGGCGCGCACGACAGGTGGTGCGACAGCTCCATACTCCACTGGGGACGCCACGGTAGTTCCGCGGTATGAAAATGACGGAGCGCGCGTGCCTCATTCTCTCTCCTGTGCAGCGCCGCGATGAGCGCCCGGGCCGCTGCCGCGAAACGA
The DNA here is from genome assembly GCA_030522465.1 of Rhipicephalus appendiculatus. Lineage (NCBI taxonomy): Eukaryota > Metazoa > Arthropoda > Arachnida > Ixodida > Ixodidae > Rhipicephalus > Rhipicephalus appendiculatus. Next base: position 146,792 of record JALIZH010021915.1, on the reverse strand, counting down.
GAGCGGCGACGTTTCTCCGGCTCAAGATAATCATCTCCCCGCTGCTTCGCATCCACACATGGTTCCCTTTAGCGGGAGATGGGGAAGTTTTAGATGCGAAGCATCTTATGCTCCGGGCTCTGTCCGTCCCTCCCCCCGTCCCCCCGTCTCGCGTCCCGCGTCCGGCCACTGTCATGAAGTGGGGAAGCACCCATTATGCGAACCAGAGCCCTGTAGTAATATGAAGGCCGTCAACGCTAACACTGTCATCAGAGTCATGGCCGAGAGCACAGAGAGGCTGCTTAGCAATGGCTAGGCAGGTGGTGTCTGTCGCCCAGGTTGACCCCATTCCTTAATCTTGCTTGCATGTGTTTGGAGGGGGCTTAGTCCGTCTCTCCTTCCCGCGTCCCACACCACCACAGCGCGTCCCCTCCCCCCCTCTCTCCTAAGCTCACCCCCTTTCTCTCCTCTAGGAACCGTCTACTCTAGGGAGCGGCCCCCGCGTCCCACATACCCCCCTCAGCGCGTGCGCGTCCCCTCCCCCTGTGCTCTCCTACACTTACCCCCCCTCCTCTCCTCTAGGAATACGCTACTCTACGGAGCGGCTCCGGCGTCCCACATCCCCACAGCGCATGCGCGCCCTCTCCCCCCTCTCTCCTCGGAATCATCTACTCTACGGAGCGCCTCACGCGTCCCACACCCCCCACAGCGCATGCACGTCCCCTCCCCATCTCTCTCCTCTCCTACGGTCCCCCCCCCGTCCTTTTCTCTAGCAATCCTCTACGGAGCGGCGCGAACGACAGTTGGTGTGACAGCTGCTTACTCCGCTGGGGGGCGCCACGGTAGTTCCGCGGTATGAAAATGACGGAGCGCGCGCGCCTCATTCTCTCTCCTGCGCAGCGCCGCGATGAGCGCCCGGACCACTGCCGTGAAATGAGAGCGGCGACGTTCCTCCCGCTCAAGCTAATTATCTCCCCGCTGCTTCGCAGCCACACGTGGTTCCGTTTAGCGGGAGATGGGGAATTTTTTTTTCAGTCAAGAAACTCGCTATACTCTTAAAAGTGTCCGTGAAATCGACAAACAAAGTCTACGTAATCTTGAAGGATGCCTGGCTGTTTATTGAAATATACCAGTAACCGCCCTAAATACGAAAAAACATGTCCCGTTTTTTGAGGTACAGAAAGTGTCTCCGTGTTTAATGGGCCACTTGCAAAAGGTGTAATTAATGTTTTAATTAGGTTCTAATTAATGTGGTGGTTTCCCTTCAAGTTATTTTCTAACCAAAGGGCTCTGGTTACCAGGCTACCTTTTCAGACAAAGTTCTTTGGTGGAAAGCGTGGGCAGCGTGTATAGCTCTATGCATATATAGTAATTTCTCCGCGTGCCTTAAATGGTTTTTCATAAGTGCGGAGAACACTTTAGAGGCCCGCGCTGTCGTTATGGCATCCTGTCGTCGTCTCGTGTCGCTTGGCGTCACGCAGGCAAAACTATGTATACCATAGCCATGGTGTCCGTAGTATAGCCGTAGTATAGCGATGTGTAGCTAGGAGGTGAGAGAGGGAAGTGAGGTTGAGGAGGAGTGATGTGAGGGAGAGGAGGAAATGTACTGTCCTCGTATGCTGCGATCTCATGTCGCTTGGCATCATGAATACAAAATTGTGTATAGCATAGCCATGTATAAAAAGCGTGCGGGAAAAGAATGTGAGGATAAGAGTGAGTTATGAGAGGATGATTATGAAGGCAAGAAAGAGCGGTGAGAGTAAAGCATAACACAGCCATGTATGTCGTCCCACAGCCATGTATAGTGTGGTATAGAAAGGGTGCGGGAAAGGGAAGTGAGGGTGAGAATGAGAAAAAAAGGAGAAAGGGAAGGGAGAGGGTGATGTAAAGCATAGCCACGTATGGAGTCACGCAGGAAATACCGTGTATAACATAGTTATGTGTAGTATGCTATAGTAAGGGTACGGTAAAGGGGAGCGAAGGTGAGGAGTGATGCTAGGGTGAGGAGGATGGGAATGAGAAGGGGAGAGGGTAAAGCATAACACAGCCAGCGTTGTATAGCATAGTCGTATGTTGTATAGTATAGCAAAGGGTAGGAGGAGAAGCAAGGGCGAGGGGAGGGAAAGGACGAGGGGTAGAGCATAGAATAGCCGTGTGTAGTACAGTATAGCAAGGGAAGGAGAATTGAAGTGATGGTGAGGAGGAGGGAAAGGAGGAAGGGAGGGGTAAAGCACAGCATAGCCATGTGTGTCGTCACGCAGGCACAATACATGTCAAGCATAGTAAAGTAGAGAAAGGGTTCGGGAAAGGGAAGTGAATGTGAGGAGAAAGGAAAAGAGAGGGAGGGTAAAGCATGGCATCGTTATGAGTCGTACAGTATAGCGAGGGGGGGAAAGAGAACAGAAAGCGATGGGGAGTGATGTAAGGGTGAGGGGGGAGGGAAAGAATGAGGGGAGGGTAAAACAGCATAGCCATGCGTAGTACCTTATAGCGAGGGGGGAAACATAAGTAAGGGGGGACAACTAGTGAAAGGACTTGGTGGTAAACCATAGCATAGCCGTTGATAGAACAGTATAACAACTGGGTGGGAAAGTGAAGTGAGGGTGAGGAGGATAAAAAAAGAGGAGGGGAGGGTAATGAATAGCGTATATTCGTGTGTAGTTGATTGAAGAACAGTGCGATTGAGTCAGGCCGACATAAGTGTCAAAGCGAAATATAGCTCTTAGACTCATTGAACCTTTGTTCATTGTGCAAAGTGCATTCATAAAGAGACTGCCTGTCAAAGACCACCTAGTGGTGGAAATACAGAGAAAACCTCCTATCTATAGAATTCGGGTAAATCGAATCATCATTTGCATAGCACTGTTTTCGAATACGACAATGCTTTAACGTCAATTAATATGAAGATCTACAGCCACATCGAACAAAATTAGCCGGAGCATTTGATACATCAAATACATCGGACAGCATGAAACGGCCCAAGAAGTCGTGTTTCGCTCACAAGAGGCTGTCTTTTCCTCACGGGGAGGGACTTTCCCGCGTGTCCTCGGGTGACCAACTGACGTATTTTTGCGAAATCGATATATGCGGTTTGACTACCCTGTAAAGGCGATAAAATGAATTCTCGAAGAGAAATCTACTGTGCCTGCTTTTAAGGGCGTCGGATAAAATGACACCAAGATTTTCTCGCGCATCATCGACGAGACTTCGAACATCTAGCTAAATGTATACGCTACAAAAATTATAAAGGAGTACTGAGAGGTACCAACAAGCGAAACAGGCGATATTCGTAAGCATTGGCGTGCGCAGGGTTCACCTTAAGGGGAGGGAGGGGCGAAGGTTCGTCGCAGTGCCCCCCCTCCCTATTATGCCAACGTATGGGGCTGCCCCCCCCCCCCTCCTGGGGCACGCCTATATTTGTAAGTGCACCCGTTCGTTTCTCCAACCACAAATGCACCCGACCTAACCTCACCAACCACCCTTCGCAAATCCATGTTTCGTTCGTAAAAGTTCGCCGTTCTCTCTTTTCGAGCGATCCTTTCTCATGAAACTTGTATCTCCCGCTACGACTGATTAATACAGAGAAAAAATATGGGCGTTGGAGGGGGGGTAGCGATTGACATTTCGCAATAAATATGTACCGGTGTGCTTCTCGTTCTCTCCCATCGCTATTTACGTTCCTTCAGATAAATATGTTTTGTGTGCATGTGTTCTTTCAGTGTTTCAAAGCCGCTGGGCTAAGCTCACGTCTTGACGGAAGCGGAGCAAGGTGGCAAGGGCAGAACGGGGACGATCGTCACAGCCGGTGAGATTCAGCGTGTCTTGAAGCATCGCACAGGTCAGCCCGACAGGGTCAACAGGGTGGCGAAAGAGCAGGATAAAGGAGGGTGGGAAGAGTGAGAACAGAAAACACGAGGAGGAGGCTGCACTCCGCAACTCAGTTCAAATCACCCGCTGCACTTGAGCCAATCACTTTAAATCAAAGACTGCGTGCGGAACCACGTTTAGCAAAAAAATAAAAATAATAAGAAAGATAAATAAGTTTCCTCCATGCTTGTATAATTATAATGTTTGCTGATATTATGTGTGTTTATTACTGCTGTCAGTCATCGACTGCGGATATATTGCAACGTGCGTGATCCAATCACTTCAAACCAAAACCACACGGGCGGAACTACGTTAGTAACCAAAGCGCAGGGAGAATGCATGGAAGGAGTGAGGGACTTTCGCGGTGAACTTCCGCGCCGCGGCGCTGCCATGCAGGACCCGTGGGCTTGCTCGGAGGTGGAAGCAGCGTCAAAAGCCAACATTGCGGAAATTTGGGCAATATTTAATACTACGTCATTGCAACATAATACTGCCACGCGCTATTCCTATTTTCGCTTTTGTTGTATTCGGTTTTCGCCCACGAAGACCGTCAGCAAAGCTCAACTCAAACCGCGCCTTATTGTTCTAGAACCTTCGCGATTATTGTAGATCATTTTGTTAAGATTGCGCGCAAGACGCGACCACTCGAGATTATTCCAGAGCGTGCGCGATGACCAGTGATAAGGCTAGAATGTTCGACGCGTGATGCATAAAAGCCGGCGCGCTCCAACGATGTCCAGTTGATCGACGGACGACGTTCTGTTCGCCGCTATCAGTACCAGCGTGTATTGCTGTGATCTTACTTTCCGTTTACCGGCCACAAGTTCGGCCTAATAAACAGTTTTCATCTTGACCACTTCGCCTGCTTCCTTCGTCGACGTCAGGACCACGTGACAATACTGCAGCGACTCACCGCATATAGAACGCGTTTGTGTGTTGTGAAGCGGGGATTTTGTATGCTTCCTTTTTTTTCCCATCTATCTATCTTCTATCTATCTTCCTATCTCTCTCTCTCTCTCTCTCTCTCTATATATATATATATATATATATATATATATATATATATATATATATATATATATATATATATATATATATATATATACACACACGTTTAATCGCATGTTGCATTTTTGTTCAGGCAGCTAACTTCTAGAGAAAGATTAGGGGTACTTGTTACTTTAATTGTTTCATATAGTGGTTTTGGGACGTTAAATCCCAACAATTATTATTATTGTTAATATCCGGATATTGGTACAGCATTTTCTATAATACGTCTTTTGATGCACACACTTTGGGAAATACCGTAAGTTTACTTGGCATTGCTTTTCATTCAAATGTCGGAATTTTAACACAAGCGTTACACTCGGTGAACCTTGTTGTACGCTACCTTAGAAGTGAAAATAAGCCAAAAGTATTGCGGTCGTTTTGCCGTCTCTACTCTTTCTTTTGTTTCCTTTACGTATCCCGATGTGCTCTGTTCATAAGTTCATAATAATATGGTGGAGGCTAGCGAATTGTCGAATAAAGCGGTGTGCATATGGCTAGAAAAGCCACTGGTGACAATGAGTAAAATACTCGTAGTGGTAATGAAGCGGTCACTGCGCGTAAGTATTTCAGCTGACTGCGCGTGTAATTTATCTTTTTTATTACTCTTAATTCTTAAATGCTTGATGCTATTGGCCGATTAACCGTGCGAAAAAGTTTCTTTTTCGTTCCTTCTTTGTGCCTGTTCACTTCGCGCGTTTTTACGAACGCACCAACGTTCTCGAACTCTATCACTGCAACTAGGTCACGCTGATGCCGCTTGACACACGAGTTTTTACAAGATTTTCTTGCCCCCCGCGCTAACACAGCGCTTAAATATGGGTAAGCTCTATTCCCCACCGAATTATTAAAGCTAAGTAGACTTGTAGTGCCCTGTGCGGAAACTCAGCGCAAAAAACAACAGCGCGTAGCAGACTCCCCTCGCATTCCGCGCGCTCCCCGAGCGCAGAAAGCCTACGGGTTCGGTGCAGCAGCGGCGCGGCGCGGCAGTTCGCCGCAAAAGGCCCACACGGGAGCCGGCTGGGCCGGCGCTTTGGACACTCAGTATGTTTAGCATGAAAAAGAAGAAAAATGTCCGGACGGCGCTGCCGCGGTTAAGTTTGTCCCGCGCCTGTGTATTAAGGCGAAAGCCTTTAATGTCTCATGCTCACGTCCGTCCGGTGTCCGTCCGTCCGGTGTCCATCCGTCCGGTGTCCGTCCGGCGTCCGTCCGTCCGTCCGTCCGGCGGTAGTGCTGGTGGTGTGCGTCCTCACCACCCTTACTGCACATGCGCAAACCCTCCCCACGCACCTCCTCTGCTGTGCTTCCCCCTCTCTTTCCTCTAGGTATCCCTCCCGCCCGCGGCGTTTACACACCCATTGCGCATGCGCGTCCCCTCCCCCCCTCTCTCCTCTAGGCATCCCTCCCGCGGCGCTAACACCCCCCATTGCGCATGCGCGTCCCCTGCCCCCTCCCTCTCCTACGCTTCCCCCCTCTCTCTCCTCTAGGCATCCCTCCCCGCGGCGTCTACACCCTCACTGCGCATGCGCGTCCCCTCCCCCATCTCTCTCCTCTAGGCATCCCCCCCCCCGCGGCAACCACACCCCCCAATGCGCATGCGCGTCCCCTCCCCCCTCTCTCCTCTCCTACGCTCCCCCCTCTCTCGCCACGCAACGCCGACGCAGGCAGCGTCTGCTAGCGAGTTTCTTGGTTGAAATCCCTGTCCTTCCGCTTGTTTCCCTTCCTCCTCCTCCCTTGGTTGAAAAAACCGACTGCTCGCGCTGCACAACCGTTCACTGGCCACCCCGTATATATGGCAATGGATCTTTACCTGCAAGGTGGTGCCGGTGGGAGATTTCTCCTGTGCGTTGCCGAACGATGAAAAATTCGCAGCGTGCGCGTTAACTAAAAGCGAACTGCGGGTCTCTGTGTCCAGTCCGAGTCTTCTGTCTCTCATTGCCCAGCAGCGATTGGGATGTTCCAATAGGAAACAACCGTCCATCACGGCGTGCTTTGCGCCCCCCCAGGTTTCTCTCCTGTGCAACGCTGCGATGAGCGCCAGCGTCAACGCCGCCGCCAGTGTAAGCGTTAGCGCCCGCTGCTTCGCATCTACACATGGTTCCCTTTAGCGGTGGATGGTGTAATCTTTAAGGCGAAAGTCTTTAATGCCTCATGCTCACGTCCGTCCGGTGTCCGTCCGACCTTCGTCCGGCGTCCGTCCGTCCGTCTGTCTGTCTGTCTGTCTGTCTGTCTGTTCGTCCGTCCGTCCGTCCGTCCGTCCGTCCATCCATCCGTCTGTCCGTCCGTCCGTTCATCCGTCCATGTCCGTCCGTCCATCCGAGCTCTGGCACTGAGCCAGGTGGCCGCCGGGATGCGCAGACGGACGCCGGTCGCGTCGGACTCTATAGCGCTCGCGCTTTGCTTGCGTAGCGTCGCTGTGCCCAGAGTTTGCAATCATTCTGACCGACGCCGTCTCAATGGACCCAGGCGTTCACGGAATACACTTTCCAATTTACAAAGGGTCCGTCAACTTAAGAGCTGGAACGCGGATGGCGTTTGCACAATGCGCAAAGCTCGAGAAAATACTAACGCATGCGAACGGAGGAAGATGAGTCTCGCGTCTCGCTGCGATTCGCGGTAAAAAAATTAAAGAAGAAAACACGCACCCATTAGGTTTGTGTCTTATGCCACTGAGAGTGTAAAAGAAAAAAGACATGGCATAATCAGTGGAATGGCCACACGCTTTCGCCGAACACACTTTGGAATGTACAAATTGTCCTTCAATTTTTTTTGCGGTGTTTCTGCATATTATCAGTGGTCATCTTCGTTGTTCGTCGTCGGTTGGAGATCTATCGCGTGCCGGATGGAACGCGCGGCCAGAAGTGTGCCTAGATTTTGTGTTTGTGTCCTCTGGTGCTTCGTCGTAGCGGTCGTAGCCTCAACGGACTCGTAGCTTTGTCTGCGCGCTCAGTGCTGCGTGATCGGCGTGCTTACCACGTTTCTTGGATGCACCTACTGATACAGTCCACGACCCAGTGCCTTGTCTGACGACGACGGCGATTGTAAAGCACAAGCGGTCGTCCCAGCGGATACGTAGGTGAGTTCAAGAAAGTCGCCAAATTACGTAACTATGTGACCTTATTGCATGGCGACACTCATGCAGGTAAGGGAGCCCGGGTGGCGTGTTCACACAGCAGCGATGATTTGCAAGAACAGGTGTCTGATAGGCAAGTATGGATTGTGCTCCAGGTAGTATATTTGTTTTTCTATGATGTTTGTTTTACACTTCTAGTGGTTGCTGTGTTTCAAGCCTTGTGTTGCGCCGTTCTTCCTCGGATGTGTTCTTCGCGAGATCACGTCCGCCGCGGTGTTGTAGCTGTTACAGTGCTCGGTTGTTGACGTGAAGGTCGCGGGCTCTATCCTGGCCGTGGCGGTCGCTTTTCGACGGAGGGGAAAAGTTAGAGGCCCGTGTACTGTGCGATGACAGCGCACGTTAAAGAACACCAGATGGTGTAAATTTACGGAGCCCTCCACTGCGGCGTGCTTCATATCGTGGTATTGGCGCGTAAAACCCCAAATATTATTATCGCAAGATCATCGGGTGAAGCAATTGATCGTGCAATAGCCTCTCGCCTTTAAGAAATTAGCCTGGTTTCGAATTTTTAGTTTACTGGTCGCCCCGTACAATTTCTGTGAGGAAAATGCCACGGTAATGATGAATAACGTGAAAATCAAGTACAAAGCAGTAGATGGAGGCGCAGATAGACCAAATGCTTGTGAAGTTGCTCAGAAGCGTAGGTATCTCTGGTTGCGTCGCCATCTGCCATGCTGCACACACTTCAGCCATGACAAATAGCATAATTGCTCTATGGTGGGGCTGGGCAAGGTCAGTACGCGTAGCACTTGGTTCAGGGGTCTCAAACTCACTTCGACTGCCGGGCTGCAGTCGCCAAATTTAGTCCCATTATTTAGTTTCCCAGAAATTCCAGGACAATGGAAAAGGTGGCAGTAGAAAGTAGTGGCGGGGCGGGGGGGGAGTGAAAAAAAAAATGTTGGCTAAAATTTCCATTTCACGATAGAACGCATTTATTTACAGAATGGCCCACCAACCCAACTGCCGAGCAGCACGCCTGCGAGCCGAACATCCGGAGTGACTTGCCCGTGTCTGTGTGCAGCTTGACACCGCCTACCATGTGTCAGCCTCGGTCACCATCTCCACGGCCCGGCAATGGCTTTCATCTACTCCCCCCTGGAAATTAGCCAACAGGTGAGGTTTCTGGACGTACTGCTTTTCACTTAAGATTACCCCGCACCTCCACGACAATTGCGACGATGGAACGCGTTTATTTACAGAATGGAGAATAAATGCAGAGGCGTAGGACTGTTTGTTTAGCTGTTAAAGATACAAAACAGTGAAGTGAACAGCCCAATATGGGACACCAAAACCCATCAGCAATATAGCCTATAGAATACCGAAATCGAGGCGCCAATAGTGAAGTATCAAGTCTTTATTTTCAGGTTATGTTTAAGCATGTGGTGTCCACGTGCGGTACCTTACAAAAATGCCAGACTGGTCTTGCTGTGTACTTCTTGGTTTACTAAATAAGTGTAAGAAAATATGGGACAAGGACAGTCTTACGAAAGCTGGGCTGCTGGCTAGAGATACACAAGCCATATGCTTGACCTTTGATTTAGTCGTGCAGGAAACTTAAGGGAAGGCAATATATTTGTGCTAATCATTTTATGTGCTAGTAGTAACAGTAAGTGTGCATATTCAATTGTAAGCCTTAATTGGAAGTAGTACCGCATATATATATATATATATATATATATATATATATATATATGTATATATATATATATATATATATATATATATATGTATATATATATATATATATATATATATATATATATATATATATATATATATATATATAAATCATCATTGACAGAAATGTGTGCCAGTTCCAGTTAAGTTTATTAAAGGGGCCCTGCAACACTTTTTGAGCATGCTCAGAAAACGCTGCTGATCGGTAGTCCAGGCTCTCGAGAACACGCGAGCCAAATAATATAGCGCAGCACGCGGCGTGGAATTCACAATAAATTCTGAAAGTCAGCCAGAAATTGCTTTCTCTTCTCTCGACAAATGACGTTATGCGTACGCAAAAATCACTCGTCACCGACGAGAGATTTTTTTGTATCAGCCATTGGCTGATTTGAGCATGGCGCGCTCGGTAGTTACAGAGGCCGCCGCGGGAGGCCGCGACTTGTCCACGCGTGCGCGCGCGATCGCAATGAAAATTCGCGTATTCGAACAAACAAAGAAAGAGAAAAAATTACACCATCTCCCGCTTAAGGGAACCATGTGTAGATGTGAAGCAGCGGGCGCTAACGCTTACATTGGCGGTGGCGTTGACGCTGGTGCTCATCGCAGCGTTGCGCAGGACAGAAAACTGGGGAGGCGCAAAGCACGCAGTGATGGAGCGGTGTTTTCCTACTGGAACATGCCAATCGCTGTTAATGGGCAATGAGAGACAGAAGACTCCGACTGGACACAGAGACCCGCAGTCCGCTTTTAGTTAACACGCACGCTGCGAATTTTTATTGTTCAACAACGCACAGGAGAAATCTCCCACCGGCACCACCTTGGAGGTCAAGATCCATTGCCATATATACGGGGTGGCCAGTGAACGGTTGTGCAGCGCGAGCAGTCGGTTTTTTCAACCAAGAAACTCGCTAGCAGACGCTGCCGTGCGCAGGCGTCGCGAGGAGGCGAGAGAGGTGGGGGGAGAGAGAAGGGGGGGTGCGCATGCGCAGTGGGAGTGTGGACGGCCGCGGGCAGGGATGCCTAGATGAGAGAGGGGGGGAACGTAGGAGGGGGAGAGAGGAGGGGGAGGCGTATGCGCAGTGAGGGTGTGGTTGCCGCGGGGAGGGATGCCTAGAGGAGAGAGAGGGGGGAGAGGAGGTTTTTTATTTTTATTTTTTTTAAAGGTTTGCGCATGCGCAGTAAGGGTGGTCACGCCGGCACACCACCACCGGATTAAGCTTCGCCATAAGATGCTTCACATCTAAAAGCGCTCAAGATCACGAGGCGCGCGTGACGTATTTTCTTTCCCCGTGCCATCCCTCCCTGCTTAGCTTCCAGCGCTTTCGACGGGACGAGAGAAGAGAGAATGCAATTGCAGCGTGCGAGAAATCTTTGTAACTCCACTCGTACTGGACGGATTCCAAAAATTTTTGCGGCAATGAATTCGTGAGGCAATAAGCTCCTTTAGTGACTCCATTCCATGGCTACTTGGAAAAGTGTTGCAGGGCCCCTTTAAGCTAGTGCATGCCTTGCTTGTTGCTGTATTTGCCTGGGAAAAAACGATGTCAATTATTAGTCCTGCCATTATATGTCTTTGATGAACCAAACATGTTCTATCTTATGCCAGCTCTTTTAATAGTTAAGTAGCACTATTGCAGAAGCTTCTTATCATAAATGGTTTAGGCTGTGATGGTGTATCAATAACATTACTTGATTGTGTGGTACTGTAGTTATCGCTTTTCTTTGTGATTTGCAAACAAGCATGAAGCCAAAAGGTGGGTCTTACTTGCAGTATTCACAACCAAGAGGTTCATTTAGGGAAAGTGGTTACAGTGCTGAATTAGATTATGCATTTGTTAATTGGAGAATGTCATTTCTGATATGTCAACACGGTATCTGATCACAGAATTCTAGACAGTGCGGTTACTGATTTTGTGGCATGCCAAGCACTATGAAATTGGACTGACGAAACAAGGTGAATGGATTAAGGTCTCGTTGTCCTTGTTAGACACAACCTGCCAAAGCGAACAGTTAATGAAGCCAAGGAAAGGCATAGGGGAGATTATTTTAGTTTTTAACTAACTGTAGTGTGGTAAATATGACAAATTGCAAGGAATTAAAGTAAACGAAAGAGACACTTGCCGTTGCCATGGAATGGATCTGAAACCTCTGGGTAGTGCATCTGATGCTCCACCAATGTGGCTACGACAGCGGTAGATGTCTCACCTATCCCAGAACTTCTATGTGTTTAATCCAAAGACTACATGCTAGTGCCACTTGTGGCCATTGGTAGCTGGCCAATGAGCCCTCGCATGCTACCCGAAGCCATCAAGTCTGCCTTGACGCGACCCTAGCGATGAAAGGACGAAAGAAGCGTAGTGAATTTAGGGCTCATTGAATTAAACACACTTGTAGTGAACAGGACGAGGTATGCGTATGAATTGACTTTAGTGCAACAAGGTTGATTTTTTGAAGAGCTTAAATCTGGGCATGTTGGCAAAACATACCCAAGATTTAAAAACATGCAAGAGCAGCAGAGGTGACAGAAAAAATAAGTGTTCAATCTTTCCTGTACCCTCTGGTATTCTTACACTTCTAAAAAATCTTGAGTTATCTTGAAATCTTCACATTCATGATGAAATGCCATAAGGTTGGCTCATTACAATCCATTGTGCACATAGAGCACACATTATTATATTTAATATTGTGATGAGAGTGCTGATGGAGTTTTCTAGGCAAATTACTTTTTGCAAGCTGCGTTTTTCATCAGTTTTTTAGTACTCAAGTGCGGGCAAGCTTGACATAAAATCCATAGCTACATTTGTCTGCAAAATTCATTACTCCACTAATACTTGCTTTAATGCATCCTGAGCTCATCATTCAAGGTCAAATTTTGGTATATCAACATATACCTGTGTTAAACTATCATGTTTGCATGTACCACTTGCGTACTGTAAGGCCTCTATTCTGCAGAAGCTGATGGAATGTTTTTTTGTGCATGTACCCAGCGCAGACAACTGACCATTCAAGGGACTGAAGCAGTGGACAGCTTGCTGTGAAAGATCGGAGCATTCTTCCTTAGGTCTGGACAAGCCCATATTAAGTGGTAGGTATTTGTTTTCATGTCTACAAATGGGCAGTTCGGCCATTTTTGACCAATCTAGAAGTGAAGTCGAGAAGCTAGTTCCTGGCTTGTTGCTACATAATGTGAGGAAAACAGGGCACACTTAGAGAATGATGGAGTCAGCAGCATGACACAAGCTGTATACATAAATATTTATTTAAAATAGCAGGGAAAGTTACTTGAAAGATGTGACGCTAAGTTAGAAACGAGAAGAAACAAGAAGAGACAGAAAGAACGCCAACCAATAAACCCAGCACGGCAAGAAGCAAAAGTGATCAAGCGTGCGTAGTCCTCAGCCTGAGTAGAAGGTGAAACAGACTGGAAAGGGCCCACTGTAGAAGAAATGAAGCTTAATAGTACATTTTGTTGGGCCAGTTAGTGTATGTTACTTGAAAGACGTGCGCTTGATTGCTTTTGCTTCTTGTTCTGCTAGATTTATTGGTTGGCGTTCTTTCTGTCTCTGCTTCTTTTTTCTCGTTTCTAACTTTGCATCACGTCTTTCAAGTAATGATTTCAAGTAGCGAGTGGCAAGAAGTTTACTTCACAAATCATCTTATCAGTGCGCCCGCACCATCAAGCGCACTGGCAGGAAACGTAATGTAGTGGCTACATGCATGAGATTGCTCATAATCTCATGAAAATTGATGGTTGCTTTGACGTATCTGTTGTGTTTAGTGCCCCTCGAGGACTTCTTAGCCTTTGCAAAATTAGTGTGCTTGGGAAGAAGCCACCAGTGATGTGCTGAAAGAAACATGGATCTAAGTTCATTAGATGTCCTAATCACCCAGTGTATCTGATCTCGTTGAGTTGTGGAAAATTCTACAGGGGCCACTCTATTATATAACTTAAGGATCATTTGAGAGAGCACTGTGGCAATGAGGAAAACTCAAACGCAGGGCTCTAGCCGTGCTATTCGACTCATGTGGGATGTCAACATGAATTGGATGAATTTGACAGGATTGTCAGAAATTAAAAAAGTTAGTCCCGAGATACTTCAAGCCGAATTGATTCAACATTGTGCACACGGTGTGTTTGTACACTATCTGTTAGTTTGTGCCAAAAAGGAACTTTCATTCCTTTGTGCCGATTTCAGATAGTTTGCTGTCATGCCTGTGTGACATGCGTGCTCACTTCACCTATTTCTGTCCATATGTATTTTTCTGCGGTTTCAAATAAACATTTGTTATAGTTAGCACTGGTGCCGTGTTGCTTTCTCCGTCTCAGTCTAAATGTGCACTATTTACTCTTACTCACCCATTCGAGGGACTTATTGCTCCTATATTATGAGGAGCTCCAACACAGGAAACAGTATGTAATAGCAAGTGATTGTCATATTGCTCAAACAGTTTTGCAGTTGGGTACACTTCATGCTGTTGTTCTGGGTCACCTAAAATGTGGCCGGTTGGATCAGCGTGATGTGACTTGTACCCAAAAGAAATGTCTTCAGAAGGGCGCTCACCATTTACACACTTGAGCTCAAATAAAGAGCCAAGTCTTTTGCACTTCATTACAGCCTCTACAATAGAAATCTCACACTTTTTGGACGTCGCATGCTTTCTGCTGCTTACAAGTTGCCTCAGTGGTCACTTGAACCGATCCTGTCGCTCTCTTGTCACCTTTGAATGAAGCCAGCTTCTTTTCCGACGAGCCCGGGAACTCACTAACACTGCTAATGAAATCGCCCCCATGGCAGTGATTTCATAAGCACGTTTACAGCCTCGCAGGCCTCTGTGGTGTAGTTGTCAATGCAGTCAAATTCATTGTGCTTCATTGGTTCTCTTTACACAGCCCCTTTAAAAGTGTGTGACTGCTCCTTTTGGAGAATAAAGTCACTTTTTTTTCCTGCATTCACTACACAAAACCCCTAGACAACAAATTTGAAACATAACTTACTTAGATGTGGTATGCGTTGCCCTCAGAATGAAGCCCAATACATAGAGCGAAAAATTTTTTTCCAGAATGGTGGCAAAAAATACACTCTAAAATTTTAATGATATATGATATCAATAGCTTCAACAGTAAAGAGAAGTGGGTGAAAGCATGCCTGAAGCTATGTCCTGTTAATGGCTGCAGCCGACTGCACTTTCATGTGGGACAGCCACTCAAAGATGGACAAAAAATGACTCAATAGAACCTGATTTCTTGTGTCACTGTCTCTCATTGAGATGCCTTTTTCATTTCCTTTTTTATCATATATTTTTCAGTCCTTCCTCAGTGAAAGTAGGCTGATCAAAACTGAAACAAGTGGAAAACGTTTTTTTCCCCATCAAGCTGTCCAACTAAACTTTTTTCAGTGTACAGTTCCATTCTTTATGAAGCACTTCAAAAACATTTCTACTGAAATATACATAATGCAAGCTCCCTCATCCTGAGAAGCAGTGTTTAAAGCCAGGGGCATCTGAGCTTCTGTGGATTTTTGTTCTTTTTAGTGCGCGATTGCAAGCTTCAGTAATTGCCATGTCCTAAATATGTGCCTGTTGGTAACATTTTGACTGTTTAAATAATTTTTTTTCATTACTGAGCTTGGATTGGATCTACTATATTGTTGAGATGTACAGAAAAAAGGGGGGAAAAGTTTGCTTTTTTCTGTGAAGGTTAACTTTCGGGAGAGTCCTTTGCTTTGTTGGTGGTCAATTAAAGCGTCATTTTAGTTGTAATTATGAACTACATAAATTAAGATACCTAGCATTAGTGACAAAATTTAGGAAAAAAAGATACTCAGTAACGCCACATCTTATTGCCAAGGGCCTCTATATATTGTGCGATGTTTTGTGCGAATCTAGACAAAAGAGTGCCAAGGATGAATACATAAGAGATCAGCTTCAGTTTTCTCTGTTCTGAGGTGGAGTTTTATTTTGTAGAGTTACTCTTACGTAGGGTTTCAGATTTGACAAATGATTTTGTGTGTTTTTTAAGATATATGGGAAACAAGAGCTTTCAGTCATTAAGCACCATTGTCTTCATTAGCCTACTGCAAAAACATTGCTAGGAGCCTGAGTGTTACTGTGTAATGGCAGCATTTAGGCCTTCATTTTATATTCCGTAGCTAGGGCTAGTGTGGCCCTATATTATTTGTTTTTTTTTCGGCCATTCATTGTTTTCCTTTTTTCTCAGCCTCATTTTAATAAGTCATATGGTTTCGGAAGTACTTCAAAGGTACCACAGAATGTAAAGTGCACTCTCACTTATGCCGTGTAGTTAGATGCCTGTACAATCGTGAACAAGCTTAACACGAACGCTCTGCAGTGTGTCCTGAAACACTTTGATTGATGCTAGCGCCACATAGCTTTGGGTTCTGTTTGCTGAGATGTTGCCCATGGATGCCAATATACTATCCAAGCACACTGAGGTATTATCTCCGCAACAGTGCCCAGCACTTCGTGGCTGGAATGTCGTCTGCGCAGAAGTCATTTGTCTTTTTTTTTCTGTGAACACTACATTTATTCACTGGTGCAAGAGTTTTAGGAACACATGCCCTGTCTTTTATAAGTTTGAGCATCCTGTGCATGCATCAAAACTCAAAACATGCTGCTGTGTGGGTCGTTTGATTTTGCAAGGTAGATGCAAAATTCAATTATGACGCAGATTGCCTTCTTTCTTTTGGTTCAGTTGTCCTGATCTTTTTCGTTTCTTCTCTTTCCAGATGAGCCAGGGTGCGAACGGTACATTCGTAGTTTGGCAGAATAAACCCCATCTTTGTGCGTTCAGAGCCGCTGGATGTTCACTGTTTACATGGCAAGAAGTTGTATGTATGCATGCTTCCTGCCACAGCTCTCCGCTGTCTCACACATTGTAGGAACCACAGTGAATGCTATAACATTTGCTGAGGAATATATGCGCCAAGTAGTGCATTTTGTTGCTTTACAATATGACACCACACTGTGCTTAAAAAGCTGTATTATAGGTGTTGTGTGGAGGAAGAAAGTCATGGGGCTTTACTTGTAGCTACCGCAATGGTTATTGACTGATGCAAGCGGCAGCTTCTGCTTTGCTTCTAAGAAGTTGTTAGAGAGAGGAACAAAAATTTCCACTGGATGTTTAACAAAAGTCATCAGGACAGACATACATGCACACATAGCCCCTGTTGAAATGTATATGAGGCTAAAAGTGCCATGATATTTGGTCTGTCAATTTATTTGTTATGGCTGAACAGCTATATGTGTTCTTGTATTACCAGGCTATTTGTGAATTTGTGATTAGCGTCCAACTATATTTGCACCAGTTTCATCCTGACCAGATGAGATTATGTCAGACCCTCGGCTTCATAAAGCCAAACTACATAAAATTAATTTTTATGTGGTGCCAGGACACTTCAGTTGTCATTGAAGTAACCGACAAAATACAATCTCACTTGTAGCCCGACATACGTGTCAACAGGGGCAGTGTGTACATGTATGTCTTTCCTCGTGACTGTTGTTTTAAGCATCCATGTAAATTTTCGTCGCAATCACTACGTAATGTGCTTATCTACTCTCCAACAACTTCGTAGCTAAGTAGCAGCTGCTGCTGGCATGAGTCAATAACGATTGCGGTAGCTGCATGTAAGGCACCGTTACTTTCTTCACCACACAGCACTCATTATTACTACTTTTTAGGCACAGTGTGGTGTCAAGTTGTGTGCATTGGTGACTGTAAGGCAACAAAATCACTGTGTCGCACATCATGTTGCCTCATTACATACGAAATTTCCAAGGAGCATTGCATACAGCATTCCTCGGGTGCATTACGTACAACATTTCTAGGCGACATTACGTAAGGCATTAATACGGAGACATTACGTACGTTTCTACGAGACATTACGTACATCGTTTTAGGAAACATTACGTATAACATTCCTAGGAGACATTACGTACAACGTTTCTAGGAGACATTACGTACAACGTTCCGAGGAGACATTACGTATAACGTCTTTAAGAGACATCTCGTACAAGATTTTCAAGGAGACTCCGTTTAAGGATATTGTAATAATTTGGAAAAGGAAAAGTATTCGGCGACAATTTACCTTCAGCTTCTTACGTAAACAGGGGCCCACATTTTTAACAGTGCAGCAGACGCTGTCTGCGTCGGCGTTGCGAGGCGAGAGAGGGGGGCGTAGGAGAGGAGAGAGGGGGGAGGGGACGCGCATGCGCATTGGGGGGTGTAAACGCCGCGGGAGGGATGTCTAGAGGAGATAGAGGGGACGCGCATGCGCAGTGGGGGGTGTGGTTGCCGCGGGGAGGGATGCCTAGAGGAGAGGGATGGGGGGAGGGGACGCGCATGCCCAGTGAGGGTGTGGACGCCGCGGGGAGGGATGCCTAGAGGAGAGATGGGGCAGCGTAGGAGAGAGAGGGGGAGGGGACGCGCATGCGCAATGGGTGTGTAAACGCCGCGGGCTGGAGGGATACCTAGAGGAGAGATAGGGGGGAGCGTAGGAGAGGAGGTGCGTGGGGAGGGTTTGCGCATGCGCAGTAAGGGTGGTCAGGACGCACACCATCACCACCACCACCGGACGGACGGACACCGGACGGACGTGAGCATGAGACATTAAAGGGTTTCGCCTTAAAATTTCTTCGCGAGATTGAAATTCGCATACCCACGATACGAAGGTAACTCTCGGCTATCCATACACGCGAGCTGAGCGTGTCTGGATAGCCGTTCCTCTATACTATAATATAGCAAGGGGACGTGAAAAAAAATCACAGCATATCCACGGAGTGAATGATGATGAGTGGGCGAAGCTCTGGAGGTTCATCGATAAACCGTGAATCTTCCGTGAATTTTCGTCCAGTACATCATCAAAAACGTGACAGACACTGTGTGTACATATACAAGAAATTTTATTTATTCGTAAATGGTAGCTAGACGTGGCTTCCGGTCCCCCTTCATTATAACGGCTTTATGGTCGGTGAAGTGGAGGGATAGGGGTTCTTATATGGCTCCGTTGAGGATTCCTAGAGGGGAGAGAGGGGTGAGCGTAGAGGAGGGAGAGGAGGAGAGGACACACATCCGCTGTGGGGATGTGGAGCGCGGACGCCGCTCTGTAAAGTAGAGGATTCCTAGAGGAGAGAAAGGGGGATGAGTGTTGGAGAGGAGAGAGAGGTGGAGGGGACGCGCATGCGCTGGAGGGGTGTAGGACGCCAGCGCCGCTCCGTACAGTAGAGGATTGCTAGAGGAGAGAAAGGGGGGTGAGCGTTGGAGAGGAGAGAGAGGTGGAGGGGACGCGCATGCTCTGGAGGGGTGTAGGACGCGGGAAGGAGGGATGGACTAAGCCCCCGCAAGCACATCCAAGCAAGATCAAGGACTGGAGCCAACCTGGGCGACAGACACCACCTGCTTCGCCATTGCTAAGCTGCCCCTCTATGCTCTCGGCCATGACTCTAGTGACTGTAGTAGTGGTTGACAGCCTTATTGTACTACAGTGTTCTGCTTGACATAGATGGGCCACACCGCCTGCGGGACGCTCTGCTTGCTCGGTGCACACGATGGGAACTAGTGGTGATCCGGAACGCGCTTATTCTTCATGGTCATCAGTGTCATCGTCATCATTATCACGAGATACTGCCGGTTACGCCGGACGCAGGGACAAGGTTAGACTAAGAGGAGCTTCGCCCCTAAAAGTGAGGGTGACAAGGACAGATGTGAGAGCGAGTAATAGGCAAAGGAGGACGGGAGACAGCGAACCATAGCGTAGAAGGAAAGACAAAAATAGATATAGAACGATAGGCAGGCAGAGAAGGAATGTGGGAAAGAAATAATCAAGGAACAATAAAGAAGTAGAGAGTGCAAGAAAAAAACGGGAAAGGAAGGGAGAAATACAGAATGAGAGAGAGAATAAAAAAGAAAGATGGTTAGAAAGACCGCGAAAGACAAAAAATTAGAAATAAAACGTAAAAAAAACATGCCCAACAAACAGAAAGAAAGCAATTGAGGAAGCTGAGACCTAGTGGAGTGAAAATTAAAGAAAATAGCGGAACTCGTCGCATTCCCCCACCTCCTTTTTTTCCTGCTCACCCTCACATCACTTTCCCACCTCCTTGCTAAACTATACTCTACATGGTTAAGCATATTCCTTGCTCCTTTCCCTCCTCATCCTCACTACCCATTCCCACATACTTGCTGTATTATACTATTAAAGACCATGCTATTCTTTCTCTCTCTTTGCTTCTATTTCATTCTTTCTGCCAGTGCCTATTTCTTTCTCGCCATTTCTTTCTGTAGCTTGCGATCTGTTCCTTTTGCATTGTTTCTATTGTGTTCTCTGTCTTTCTATCGCCAGTAGCAACGCAATCACATGGTTCCCATAATTGCGGGTCCTGCTGGCGAGCCTGAATAGCTGAGTGGCATGGAGGAAGCAAGGAGAGGAGAGGCACGCCCAGCCGGCGCGCTACGCAAAGTGTGGAGGAAATGACTGCTGAGGTTTTGAAGTTTGACGGCTTATAACTTCCGTTCCCGTCTACCGATTTCGATAATTCTTTTTGCGTTCATCTTAGTATTCGGCACTACACGAATTCCAGCGCTGCAGAATGCAGATGAAAAAGCGTCGAAGGGCCCCTTTAAATTGGAACCGTGGCGGTGACTGACTGCTATTCAACGCAACATTTCTCCCGTAAATGTTCAGTGCATGGCTTAGCAAGTAGGTCGACATGCTCGAGTAGGTGGTGTGGGCGCTTTCCGCCGCCTTTCAAAGACGGTTGTCTCTATTCAATAGCGCAAGGACGAGCCAAACAGTGGTTCACTTCGAAATGGTAAATTCGATTAGTCTGTGGTTATAGAGGAACCAATACATTTTATGAGAGGATATTTCTACGAGATTTCGATGTCATTTAGCACATTCGTGACGCTAGATGCATCGTCGAAGGTTAAGATATGTTAATTCTAATGAAGAAAAAACTTACAATGTTCTCGAGCTTTCAGCGGAGACTTGCATAAGCGGTAGTGATGTCATTGAAGGCAGGACGTCCTATAGCATTTTTCGGTGCCGCCTTAATACGGAAGGCTGTTATGGGACGCTTAAAGAAAAAAAAACAAGTAGTTCTAATGCTTGCAAAAATTCGCTTTATGTATGAACGTACTGACGCGAAGGTAACAAATGCGTGCGTGGTTTAGTATTGCAAAAATGGATGTGTACTTACTAAAGATTTATATGATCTTCGTACGCAGATCGTTCTGTTGGTGAACGCCACCGCGAATTCCCTCCGTACCCCAGGGATGAAAGGCACCATTTCCATCGTAATAGGAGCCATCAGCGTCATAGCCGTGCATTATTTCGTGGGCCATTATCTGACAGTGAAAAAGTTAAATGATATGAAAGGGAAATTAGACAACCACCGTTTTGTAGCACGAAGCCACAAAGAAATCCGTGCGGATTTTTCAGAAAGAAAACTTCTTAGTTGCCGAAAAACTAAGAAGTTCGGCAACTAAGAAGTTTTCTTTCTGAAAAATCCGTGCGGATTTCCTTGTGGCTTTGTGCTACAAACGGGTGGGGCTCTAATTTCCCTTTCATAACCCTTCCGCCACCTTGCGGGATTCCGGAGAACTCATTTAGATTAAATGATATGGATTCATGAAATGAAATAGATTAAAAAAAGCGACAGTCATGTAAGGGGTCGATAAAGTCTCAGGGCAATAAAACATTTCGGAAAAGTGTAAGATGAAAGCTAAACCCGTTTGGGCGTGCGCACGGGGGGTGGGGGGGGTGAGGGGGGCGGTTCGCCCCCCCCCCCCCCTAGTCATCTAAGTGTGAGGTGCGCAAAATCTGCCCCATACATTGACTTATTAGGGTGGAGGGCGCTGGGATGACCCTTCGCTCGCCCTCCCCTGACGGGCAACCATGCGCACGCCTATGCTAAACCCACTGTTTCTATTTTTCTCGTGTGATCTTAAGACGAAACAAAATGACTCGCAGTCACCCCTGGTAATATGTTGGGCCACTGAAGCGATTCAACATTATGTAATATGTGACGCGAAGCGAATGCAGTGTCTTCGCGATGGAGGTGCTTGCGCTCGGCCTCTTAGTTCACAAAAAATTGAAGCAGACTTTGTAAATTCCAAAGTGTGTTCGGCGAAAGCCTGTGGATGGGCACAGCGATGCTACTGTTGGAAAACGCGAGCACTCTATACTCTGACGCGAGGCGCCACCGACGCGACCGGCGTCCGTCGGCGCGCACTGGAGGCAGCCGGCGCGAAATGCGGCATGGTGCATTTCGCGCCGTTAACCGAACCCAGAATCCCCTGCCTCTGAGTCTCTTCGTGACGCAGGGACACCCGACATGCTCAAACGCGTATGCGTCAAGGCAACGTAGCACGGCGCGCGCGTGGGAGTATAGAGTGCTCGGTTTTCGCGTCAACGTAACGTGACAAACCTCGTGCTAACGCTACGTCGTACTATATTGGGCCCTTGAGGGGGCACGGATGGTCGGATGCTGACGCTGTGCCACCACGTGATTGCTGAGAGAGTGTGAGGAGGAGAGGCCACAGCTGGCACCATTTTAGGGCACGGACGGATGGACGGAC
Source organism: Rhipicephalus appendiculatus (assembly GCA_030522465.1). Taxonomy (NCBI): domain Eukaryota; kingdom Metazoa; phylum Arthropoda; class Arachnida; order Ixodida; family Ixodidae; genus Rhipicephalus; species Rhipicephalus appendiculatus. Next base: position 124,494 of record JALIZH010021915.1, on the reverse strand, counting down.
GCCGCGAGTATAAGTCACTAAAGGCTTTCGCCTTGATACTGAGTCATGCCTCAGCTGGCACACACAAAGGTCGTGCTCAGGAACATCTGTTAAGGGGAATAAACTTAAGCCGCAGCAGCCCCCCTTCCTCGCCCACCCTTTTTTGTTCGAGTCCAAAAAAGAAGTAAAATTCTCAATAAATGCACAAATGAATATAAAAAGATGGCGTGCTTCGGACAGCAGTGTGTCTTCTATCCCCGGCTTTCCGTTGGCACACTCGAACAGTAAACAGTTCTTGGACCCTGTCCACGGCCACACTTATCGTCAAAAACCTGCGTTGCTTTAACCGTGTACTTTAAGCAATGACGGGACGGGTCCGACTGCGTAAAGCTATTACACCCCATTCTATTGGAGGGGGGGAGGTGCAGGTCCTTCGTATGGTATGCACGCTCTAGGACACACTCACTTTTTATGCGATATCGTTCAAGGGTTCAATTCAGAGAAATTCCAGCGTCGGCGTCCTTATTTGTGAACGAAAAAACTTCCTTTTCTCCCGCTAAAGGGAACCATGTGTGGATGGGAAGCAGGGGGGAGATAGCTTGAGCGGGAGAAACGTCGCCGCTCTGGTTTCGCGGCAGCGGCCCGGGCGCTCATCGCGGCTCTGCACATGAGAGAGAATGAGGCGCGCTCCGTCATTTTTATACCGCGGAACTACCGTGGTGCCCCCCAGCGGAGTATGCAGCTGTCGCACCACCGTACAGTATTCCTAGAGGAGAGAACGGGGGGGGAACCGTAGGAGAGGAGAGAGGGGACGCGCATGCGCTGTGGGGGGTGTGGGACGCGGGAGCCGCTCCGTAGAGTAGAGGATTCCTAGAGTAGAGAAAGCGGGTGAGCGTAGGAGAGAGGGGGGGAGAGGACGCGGGCGCCGCTTCGTAGAGTAGAGGATTCCTACAGCAGAGAAAGGGGCTGAGCGTAGGAGAGAGGGGGGAGGACGCGCATGCGCTGTGGGACGTGGGTGCCGCTCCGTAGAGTAGACGATTCCTAGAGTAGAGAAAGGGGGGTGAGCATAGGAGAGGAGAGAGAGGGGCAAGTGACGCGCATGCGCCGTGGGGGTGTAGGACGCGGGACGCGGGCGCCGCTCCGTAGAGTAGAGTATTCCTAGAGGAGAGAAAGGGCGTGGGCGTGAGCGTAAGAGAGGAGAGAGGGGGGAGAGGAGACGCGCATGCGCTGTGGTGCTGTGGGACGCGCGAAGGAGGGACGGACATAGCCCCGAGCATAAGATGGTTCGCATTTTATATAGGCGTTGTCCATGAGATAAGTTCCAGATAGATGCAAAATTAAGAAACAAAGCAGCTTAGGTTCGAGTGGTAATCGAACCCAGGACTTCTGCGTATCAAGCAGATGTAGATTGCCCATCAAGTGGTTGGTTTAAGGGCCCATCATTCGCAAAGCGCCCTGGCATTATTATCATTATGAACAACAGCATCAACAATGTGCGCAGGTGCGCGTGTTGCCTTACGGGCGCTTAATGGTTACATCGACAAGTCGCAAAACAAATAATTATGTCGCAGAGGGCACTCCACAACTGTACTTGCAGTAGGCATTATAAGATAGTTTGAAAGGGCCAGTTTACAGGCGCACAGAGGTTCCTTTTCTTGCGGCACAGTTGAGGTGTCCGCCGCGAAGCGAGGCTGGGTCACTTGGCGCAAGTACCGCAGCGTGCGTTGTTCGAGACGCAGCGCGGGCGCAAGTCTCGTTGATGGTTCTATGCTTGGCCGCATCCGTTCAAACGCAGAAGTGACTTGTGAATCTCAATCACTCATCGCGGGTCGTTGTATCCCTATACATGTACACTGACTAATGCGTAAAGGCCTACGTTGTTTTCCATTCCCACAAGACCTAGAGCGAGGGAACAGGCGGCAAGCACAAGTAAGATGAGCGGAAAGCAATTCACAGCTCTTACATTCGTAAGCTAAGTCTGAAGAAAGTGAACTGCTTTACTTTTTGAATCATTTTCACTCGAGTTCCTTAAAGCACACCTAGATTTCTTGATTAAAAATATGTACTCCGACTTAACAAAATATAAGAAAAATTACATAGACGTTTGGCTACCTATGCAGGGTGGCATCCTGAGTATGCACTGGCACCAAATGAGCGGAGGTCGCCCAGTCCACTGCTAGTCTCGTATGTCTCTGTACACATCCGGTAGGGGGCCGCGATTCTTGTTGCACGCCGCTTGTGGCGACGGATGAACCACGACTCGAGCAGCTTTCTCTTCCCCCACCTTTGTTCCCGAGCCAGCGTCGTCGCATTACTGATGTCGAAGGCATGCGCCGTTGTCCAGTAGTGTCAGACGAGTTCGGTCTTCGAATGCGTAGCGTGGGTGGCTTTAGCGACGTCCCCTTTGTGCTCTTTGAGCCTCGTTGACCACTTTTTGCTTGTTTCGCCGATGTATGTGACGTCGCAGTCCCCACACGGCACCTTGTAAACGACCCCGCTTTGATCGTTCGCAGGGGTGCGGTCTTTGGGCTTGGTGAACACGTTTTCCAAGGTGCAGTGACGCTTGAAAACGGTTTTAATGCCCAGCGGACGAAGTGCTCTCCGAACAGAGTCTCACACACTCTGAACGTAAGGAATGGAAACAGTGGATGTTGTGTTTTCTCGCGACACACTCCGTGTTCCTTTTCGCATGCGTTTCTGGGTGTCGTTCATAAACGTCCTCGGATAATGCCTACGTTCTGACGCATCAACCACATTTTCCATCTCATGTCGCCGCAAGGGCTCATCAGAACAAACAGCATCGCACGGGACAAGAAAGTCCTCACGAGGGACCGTTTATGCTCGGTCGGGTGATGCGAGTGGAAGGACAAAACACCTCCGGTATCGCATTGCTTCCGGTATACTGTTGTTTCCACCTCGCCATTACAAGTCCTGCGGACAAGTACATCCAGCAAAGGCAAGGCATTGACCTTCTCTCATAACAAACCATAGTTACATTTCTTTACATTGCTTTGCGCTTTCTAAGCCTGTCGTTTAGACTACACCCCTTTTGCCCCACGTAGAATTTCCTACACGACAGGGGGGAGCTGGTATACGACACCTCTTTTGCATTGAACGTGGCGAGTTCTGCTATTTTAGTCACAGCCGCTTACTTTTTGACCAGTTGGGTTGCTGTGCTTGCACAATTTTGCCAGCTTGTTTGGAGCCGCGAAGTGGAGGTTAATGCTTGCTCTAGCGCCCACTTTTTTTAGCTTGTAAGAAATCTTGTGTCGGTTCCGCATGGTTGCGAACTTCTTCCCGGCATTCGTAACGGTTGTGGTATTCTGTTGGCGACCTGAAGGCTTTTTAGGCAGGGATTCTCCGACCGACACCAAAAGATGGTCTGGGTAGCCTTTATGAGCAAGGTGAGCTTTTGGCAGCCTAGGCTGGTTCCCACTGAGGGGAGGCATTGTTTGCTTAGAGCGATTTCGAGACAGGTCTGACGACACCCCTCTTAACTTATTTTGAGCGCGAACAAGAAATTGACCAGCATGTGTGCGTCTCGAGCATCGTTAGCAGCGTCGTCAGACACTGCCTTGACAATGCTCTATGCAAATCATGTCGCCATTCAATGGGGACCAGCCTTGACTGCCAAAAGGTTCGTCTTGCACAGGCAGGCTACCCTTACAATGTCTCGGTATTGGTCGGAAATTCCTACTCGAACGCACACTTTGCCAGCTTGTTTACGGCTGGCAAAATTGTGGAGGCTCAGCAACGCAACTGCTCACAATGCACGGGGCGGCTGTGACAAAAATCGCAGAACTCGCCTCGTGTAGTGCAAGGAAAGTGTCGTATATCAGCTCCCCCGGTCGTGTGGGAAATTCTAGGTGGATTAAAATTAATAAAGCACTCATTAATTGGGGGCAGCAATTGGGGACCTGTGTGTAATTAGAGTTTTGAGATAGCTAAGAAATGGGTTACCAATACATGTTAATTAGTTTTATATATCAGATTAGCATTATTGAAAGGGAATCTTGTAATATATGGCCACTTAATAAGTGGATGCATTATAGCAGTGATACTTGCGGCGATGGGTAAGATCCCCGGGATATCGCGTTCGATAGATACCTTCGCGCACAATAAGTCGCTGCACATCGCAAGAGTCGTTCCCCTTGGAAAACCGGCGACCAAAAGCAGACCAATGCGAGAAGGACGCCAACGTTTCATTTCCACTGTTAAGTAAAGCGCGACTGTCGCTTGCTTTTGCACACCAATCATGGTGCTTTTGCACACCAATATGCGGTGCTGCGGGAAACGTATCAACCCTTAACAAAGAACCCTGCAGACACCTTTGTTTAGAGCATACATATTTCTCACTCGGGAACCTGTGGCGAGTCGTGCATGTGCAACTATCAGGCCATTTGCACCATGTTTTTGATCCATTCTGACAAATAATCGTGGACTCTAAAGTTAAAAACAATGTTCACTAAGGATAGCTGAAAACTTATCTTTGCAAAGGCGTCAGCGAAATTACTACCTTCTTCCCCGACGCACTTCTTGTAGACACCTGCTACTACGTTGGTTCAGATTTTCTTTACTCTAGTGAGCAGGAGGAATAAATTAGCCATTTTTGGAATTTCTTGACCCCAGGGCCAGGATGACCTAATTTGATGTCATGTCAGTAAATCCATAAATACTTGCACCGCTGGCTCAATTTTTTGTTTGTGGCCTTCTGAGGTCCTAACTATTAGACAAATATGTACTAAAAATGTCTCCGACAAAAATAAAAAATCCAGGGCTGAAAGGGTTAATAATAGTCGAGAGAAATATCAACAAAAATATTACCGTTGGTTGGTTGGTTGGTTCCTAGAGGAATGGCTCAACCCACCACGGGGGGATCGGCCATGAATCGTGCGGCAGTGGGGTTTCGGAAAGAGAGAGAGAAATAGGAAAAAAAAACTAAAAGAGACAGTGGTTTTAGATAAGTGAGAAGATTAGTTTTGTTTACGGTATTTTATGGGTTGGTAAAGAACAAATATATATATATATATATATATATATAAAAGTTAAGAAAAAAAAGGTTAAAAAAGGGGAAAGAGCAAAAAAAAATTGAGTACAAATACCTGATAAAAAATTACTGAAGAAAATAAGTAAGAAGTATACACTTATGATGTTAGCATGGCAGTCGTTTTGACTCTCTTATATAATTAAATAGCGCCTCATAGATGTCCCTGTTGCAATGACCTAGTGCCGACGCCCCTAGGGAGAGTAACACCGTTCCAGAAAGCTCAAGCCCATGTTTTTGGAAAGGTGGTGTCAGAAATCTTTGCCTTAAATTTTGATACCGGCGGCATTCTATGAAAAAGTGCTCTATGGTTTCGGCCTGTTTGCAATAGTAGCATTGAGGAGAAGGAACAAAACCAGGTCTGTACAAATAAAAACTTAAAGGGGGGAATCCTGCATCGAAATTTCGTTAATGTCACTTCAAATTGTCTTGTTCCACACCATGAGCTATGCCACTTAAACTTAAGGTGCTGAAAATCTGCATCATTTAGAACAGAAGAGTTGGTATGTTCCTGTCGTATACAAAAATTCCGAAATCGTGCGATAGTACTTAGAGAACAGGGCCTTAGAACCTTTAGGACCGGGCCCTGAATGGATGCTGCCGCCAGTGTGTCCGCTGCTTCATTTAATGTTATTCCAGTGTGACCTGGCACCCAAACCAAACGGACAACGCGAACGTGATTGGGCATATATGAGTAAAATTCTGATAAGCAGCCTGATGACTTTGGTACTGTCAGTGCAGTGCAAACGGATAGAGAATCAGTCAGTATAACCACCGAAGAAATATATGTTGGGAGTTTGCGTATGGCTAGAATAACTGCCATTAATTTTGCCTGAAATATTGGTATAAAATCGGGCAGTCGGAGTGAAAAAGACCAATTTAATGCTGTTGAATAGATGCCCACTCCTGCTTTCTCATCAGTAACGGAAGCGTCCGTGGCTATAACTGGACTTATCTGTAGGCTCTTAAGGTGGTCTTCCAGCAACCCATTTAAATATCTAATCGGCAATAGTCTGGCATTTTTTTGGAAATATGTCATCAAATTCTATTCTTACACTAGAATTTAGGATCATTGGGAAACTTATATCCCGGATTCTTACTTCTAACGGCTCCAATAGCTTTTGCACGTAAACTATTTGTGGGTGATGCAGCCGAGACCACTCACAGTCAAAAAATATGGATGGTTCGCTTATAAATACATATTGGGAGCGTCTGTGCGGGGAGGCATAGATGTTAACAAATGTTTGGACAGTCAATATACGAAACCTTGTTTGTAGAGAGGGCAAGTATGCTTCATGGTAAAGAATGATATTAGCTACAAACTTAGGGAGACCTAAACATAGGCGTAATGCCTCACGCTCTATAGATAGAAGAGGGCGTAATTTATAAGTGGGTCCCCCCACTGAATAGCACACAACCAAACTATAATATTGGGCGAACATACATGCAATATATCATTAGCAATGTTTTCCTACGCATGCCATATCGACCATTGCTTATTCGCCTTAACAACCCAATCGCCCGTAATCCTTTCAGAAGCAATATGCTCAATATGTGAACTCCAATTCAGATTTGTCGTGTATATGATACCCAAATACTTTAATGAGTCTACCTGTGGAATATAGTCCTGGCCGTACACCAACGCGATTCGCACAGGAGAAGTCAACGGAAATGCGAGAAGGGCACTTTTGTTAACATTAAGGGACATGCGCAGGTCGTTAAGCCATACTTCAATGTCATTCAAATATGCCTGTAGAATATTATACAACGAGTGTATGTCACTAGATGCTGAAAAGAAAGCAATATCGTCTGCATAGACGTACACTTGCACATCATTGTGAGAAGGAATAGAGCTTAATAATATATTAAATAAAATAGGTGAAAGAACCGATCCTTGTGGAACCCCCCCTTGTTTGTTTGTAGTGTTTAGAGGATAACCCACTCTGCGAACAATAAAATGTTCGTTCACTTAAAAAGTTTTGAACCCATGCAACTATATATTCGGGAACGTTAACACTTCGAAGTCTACCAATCAAGATGGCGTGCTCCACGCTGTCATACGCCTTCGCAATGTCTAAGGTTACAAGGGCGGCGTACTGCTTTTTGTGCCGAGCAAGTTTAATTCTAGCTTCCAGGTCAACATGTGCACAGCATATAGAGCACCCAGGTCTAAATCCAATTTGAGATTCACTCAATATATGATTTTGTTCTACCCATTCGTCAAGATGTCTATATATAACCCGCTCTATTAGTTTTACTAGATTCGAAGTGAGGGAAATAGGTCTAATGTTGTCTATTGCATAACCAGCTCCCTGTTTTTTAAGTAATGGTATTATTTTAGCAACTTTCCAGTCAGGATGTATCCAGGCATTTTCTATAGAAAAGTTTATGAAATTAACAATGTCGCTGGGAGACAAATCAAACATAATTTTTATCATGGCTGTAGTTATACTATCAGGACCTGGAGATGAAGCTGGCAGTGATTGCATTACTTCCGATATCTCTTCTAATGTGGTTGCCTTATATTCATTAGCTTTTGCTGTGACCGACAAAGGGTAGGGTAGCAACGACGTAAAGCGACCTTCCAATCCTTTCCCAATGGTTTCCAATGACTGCAACAATTCTGCGTGTGATAAACAAATTGATTCTATATTTATTGGTGACGGAACAATCTTTCTGTATCGCAGGAACCTAAATAGGGCTTTTTTATTTCTTGCCTCCGACATATAACTGTAATGTTTGGAGTTATAATCTTCTTTTGCTTTGTCAACAGTTTGTCTGAATGTAGCAGCAACATATTTATAGTCTCTCCAATTACGTGGACACTGGTTGTAGAGTAGTTTCCACCAAGCTGCCTTTCGTCGCCTATAATCACGATCACAGTCAGTGTTCCACCATGGTGAACGCGTACTACTTTTAGTTGACTGTATACTGAATTTGGCTTTATTCATAGTGTCACCTAATAGTTGGCATAAATTAAGTGCCTTAACCTGCTCACTTAGTCCTTTCTGTTTATTCAAACGTGATCTTAATGTATCTTTCAATTTGGTGTAATTAACATAATTGTGAACATACTTGTTTATCGAAGCAAGCGGACACACTATTTGAAAGAATATTGGAAGGTGATCACTGTTTGTTGCCTATGTGATGGTGGACCACGACGAAATGATACAACCTGAGTTTGAAAAGGTCAGGTCTATCACAGAACGTGATAGGCCAGATACATAAGTCGGAGCTCTAGAATTCGCACAATGAACGCCATTCAGGCTGGCCCATTCTAATAACCGTTTACCACAAGCATCAGATCTATAACCCCATGATATGTGGTGAGAATTGAAATCACCTGCGATGATTATATTCTTTTTGCATGCTGCTACTGCCGAATCAAGATAACTGGTATTTAGAACACCCGTAGGGAAATAAACATTGACCATGGAAAATTGTGTATAACCAGCAATAGCTACATCTAAAGCCAAAATTTCACCCTCTGTCGATGTTGACTGATATGTAATTTTCGCTTTATGGGCAGATTTCTTAGAAATGAAAAACGCTAAGCCCCCCTCTACACGATTGGCGATCTAAGCGAAAACAGTGATAGTTACTAAGATTGAAACTTTTGCCAGTAGATAGCCAGGTTTCTTGCAGTAGAATTAAGTCAGGAGAAAGTTCGGTACAAAGGTGCAAAAGATCAGTAGCTGCAGCAAGAATTGAGCGACAATTCCACTGAAGTACTTTTAATGACCCTATGTTGGAGGTACTCCAGCGGTCTCAACTGCCTTCTGGAGAATGTTGTCCTTTAAGAAATCATCCTTCGTTAGCGGAGTGCCATCCTGGCACTTTTTTCGTCTTCAATCTATGTAGAAGAACATATTTCGGAGAGTAAGGGGTAGCCCGACGTTTAGTGGCTCTAGTGTCCACATCCATATTTTCCATGCTTTGTGAAGTGGTCTCAGAACCATTGCCACCCTCCTGTTCGCAATTAGCTGTAAGAGGATCAGTATAGTCAAACCTGCGAGACGCAGCGTCTGACGTGGTTTCATCTTTGTCTTCATGAGTAGGCGCAATAAATGTATCAGGAATAGGCCGGCCTACACTATGTAAGAGCTGGGTCATCTGAGCGGTCACAACTTGTCCGATTGTCTCCGATAGGGTTGAAAAAAGGGCGTTCAGTGCTTTAGACACAGCCTTATCGACAGCCTCTGCCACAACTTCACCTATAGATGAATCCACGGTTTTAGAATATCGAGCAGCAGCTTCAGCGTACCCACACGACCTCTCTAATACTATCGCTCGAGCTTCACGACGCGAGCATCGCTTCCTCTGTATAACTTCTAAGATTTGAAGCTCTTGAGCTCTCGCCAGGCAGTTTGAATGATCAGCAGGGTGGGCACCTTGGCACAGACAGCATCGTTCGCTTTGGGAGGAACATGTTTTCGTGTCATGGTCTTCGCCACATATGCGGCATCGAGGAGATGATCGGCATCCCTTAACGGTATGGCCGTATCGCCAGCACCGATTGCATTGCAGTGGACGGGGAGCAAGAGCCTCAACTCTATATATTAAGGGCCATGCCTTGATCTCTGTTGGCCTGTTTACGCCTGCAAATGTTACAATGACTGATTCTGTGGGGATTCTTTGATTATCAGATACTCGTGAGCATCTGTACACTGATATGGCCCCGGCAGATGAAAACATTTCCAAAACCTCTGAAGCACACAGGCTCGAATCCACTCCACGAACTAAGCCTTTAACACATGCGAGATGAGCAGGAATAAATGGGCTCACCGGATTGGATGCAAACGCAGTGCACTTCAAGAGGTCAGAAACACAGGCCTCGTCCGGAGAGCAACATAGAATGCCGCCCCTGCCAAACTGTCGGACATCGGTGATGTTCTGGTAGAGTGGCGTCGCTTTCCTCAGCTCCTCCTGAATTACCTTCGAATTCTTTACACGGATTAGTCCCCCCATTGGTCGGCACTTAAGGCAACAGGAACGCTGTTGATACCACTGCGCAAAAAAAGCCTCAATAGGCATGTCTTTGGTGGGAAGAGAGGCCGTCCAGAGGAAAGTCCTCTGGCCAGGAGAGGAAAGAGACATCAGGTAGTCACAGGACTATCAGGACAGAGAAGAAAATATAATCGACCGAAAAAACTACAAAAACACTGCCGCTCGACACACAACCGACACCCCGCGGACAGATCGTACCAAACCACCAGGTGCTTGAAGGCAAGCGTTCGGACAGTCTTCTTCTTGTAGCGTCGAACGATCCGTCACGAGCCTGCTTTGGCTGAATGGCAACGGGCGAGCTCCGGAACACTGCTTCTTCTTCTTCTTCTTCTTCTTCTCCTCATCATGGCTCACACCCAATGCAGGGGATTCGCCGAGTAGTAAGTAGCGAGGGTCTGATAAACTTTTTCTGAATGTTAGTGAGCGAAATCTTGTCATTGTGATGTGAGCTGTGAGCGGGAAAATTCGAATGATAGGTGCCAATAGCGCCGCCTTTGCTAAAGAGTCAGCCATTTCGTTTAACAAGCCTTTGTGGCCTGGTATTAGGGCCATCCAGAGGCCGTGGAGTTTAACCTCCCCGTCCCGTCGTGGGAGTGGCCCACCGGTGTCGTCCCAAGGGGGGGTCGAGCGCCGCCTCCGGATACTAATAAAGTTCTTTGCCTGCCTGCCTGCCCAAATTAAGTGAACACTGGTGAAGACCGCGTGCGCCAGGGAACGTGCTAAAGTCGGTCTGCGGTGACGATGGTGATGAGGATAATGACTTTTTTTAAGGTTCACACCAACTTTGAGGCATTGGCCAAGAACCGAATATTTTTTAGATAAAAGTCATCACAATATCAATTTTATGGCTAAAGACTTAGAGAATAGTTAGAATTAATTAATGATGCTAATTTAGAAATTTGACATCAAAACCGCCCTGATTCAATTGAAAAATTTTCTGCAGTAGAACAGGGATCCCGGTGACAATGACCTATTGAAGAGGCTCCCAATGATAGAATATTAGAAAGAAATCCATTCTAATTCGATTAAACACTGCTTTATCAATGTAGTGCGATTCAGGAGAACTCTTGAACTACCTTTAGAGAGAGATTACGCCTTAACTGCACAGATAGTACTTGCCTTCCCCATGAAGGACTGGCGTTGCCAAAGAGACGTTTGCTTTTTTAACGGATTTCTATCTAAGAGCTCGTTCCGCAGAAATTATGGTGTCGGCGTTCGTGTCGGCGTCGTTCGTTGTGAGGGACAAGTCGGCGTTGTCCGTGACCGAAAAATTGAGAAAGATGCAAACAAAAGAAAAAAATTCGGCAGATTCCACGTACCTTGGGAATCGATGTTATGCGAAGCATGCGGAGGGAAGGTGACTGTTTTGTAATGTTTTATTGAGCGAAACGTTACGAAATTACGCTAAATATATGTACAAATGTTGCAAATGAGTTCTGCGGAATCCCGCAAGGTGGCGGAAGGGCAGAAGCCACAAGGAAATCCGTACGGATGTTTCCTTGTGGCTTCGTGCTGCAAACTGGTGGTTGTCAATTTTCCCTTTCATGTACAAATGTTGTACGCACAGACATAATTGATGTTCCACAGTCGCATATGTTTTGCATAACAAGTTGTTTACAGTTGCGTAACGATGCCAACAGCAACATGGGCAGTAGCAACACTAGAAGTGGTAAACTGATATGTAGCGCTTGTGCTAGCGAGGATGGTAGCCCTGGACACTGCAACATTTATCAACTTCAGTGGATGGCGCTCTACTACAATTGATGTTTTCCCGGCGTGACGGCTGTATCATCGGAGTACATATGTAATGTTTATAAAATTAGATAGCCAGCACTGCAACGACAATTGACGTTTCGCGAACATTAGGGTCTATTCGAAAAGCAGTTCCGAGACCTGGCGTGGCTCTGTGGTAGAATGCTTGATTGCCACGCAGAATGCTTGGGTTCGATTCCTGTTGGGACCCTGACATTTATTATTTGCATTCGTCCGGTGAACGCTGCTGATGACGTCAGCTTTTTAACGCTCTGGCTTTAAAAGTACCAATGTTTGTCTCGCCGTTCCTGGGTAGTCTAAACTGTCAATCACCTGTGGCACATACCCGCATACCTGTGGCACATACCCGCCCCGGGGTATGTGCCACAGGGTTTGCGCGAAAGAGTTCGACGACGTACGCGACGGGATTATCATTATTCATGTCACGACCAGCGAGTCATATTCGTCAAACCATCTTATTCTCACATACTAATTTTGGTCTACCCCAAGTTAAAGGGGTAATCACGAGATCACCCAGACGTAGGCGGCTAGATAGATAGATAGATACGTAGATAGAAACGCTAAAAGTGCCTGCAGTACGCAAAGAAATGCTTCGCATTTAATAATAAAAACATTGTCTTTGAGTGACGAACTCATGCCTTCTGCTTGGCAAGCAGCTGTTCTGCCATAGAATCACGCCATTGCTTCGAACAGTTTAAAGAAGAAAAAAAAAACACTGTATGAATGTCTTGTAGTAACAGGAGTCTCTTTGACGCATGTAATTTTGTGTGGCAGAATCGTAGAATCACTGGCATCAAAACACGTGAATTGCACAACGAGTGGGTGTTTTAAGGCCCACTCGTTGCAAAAGTCTCAGACCTAATTAATCATCATTACCATCAAAAGCAACAACAAAGGGAGCAGCTGCGTAAGTTCGTGTTGCCTTATGGACGCGTAGTGCGCCCTTCCCATTCTTTTGTTCCCTCTCTTCTTCTCTTTTCCGCATCCCTATACAGAGTTGCATGCCAGCGCTATATAGGTGCCGGCAAAAATCTCAATTTTTCTAATAAAGAGTCTCTCTCTCTCTATCTATCTCTGTCTCTCTCTGTTTTGCAAAGGAAATGATTCTGACATAGTTGGGCACCGGGCAACTGTACTTGCAGTAGGCATTCTAAGACAGTTTGAAACAGCCAATGTTACGCGCAGAGAGACTCGTTGCCTTGCGGCACGGTTGAGGCATGCACCGAGAACCGAAGTCAGGCTCGAAGTTGAGAAGGCGATGCACACGTTGGGTCCATTACGTTATCGCGTTCTACTCTTGAAGGCGAAGCTGAAGCGTCCTCAAAATTTTTGTGAGGTAGGCCCGTTTATATGGATTTATACAGCTTCGTAAAACGCCTATAATGTGGCGGAATTTTCACTGTATTCAGCTTCATTAATAATTGTTCCGATAATGGTGACAGTTCATGCGGCGTTCGTTGCACTTACAATTTTTAATCATTTACAGGCGTTCCGAGTAGCGGAGACAAGTAGTAGAAGCGCAAAATCCATAAAAAATGGTATTAAATAACATACCCCTACTCTGCGACTATAATACCAATTGATCGAAACGTAATTTTTTTCAAGCCACACCTGTCACTGACCGCACATGTTGTAGAAGTTAGGTAATATTGCAATGGGACTCAGTGATCCACAAGCTTCCAAATGTGCATTACGTGTCCTATGAATAATAGAGACGTCGTATTTATAGGTTATCCTTTGAAAATTACAAGGTAATAAACAATGCGGGAGCCATTATATGGTACGATATTTTCATCAAACACATGAAAGGTGAGATTAAGTGAGAAACAATTATGTGGAACAGAGCAAAAATTATGGGACACCAGAAAAGAGACAGGCCGCTGGTAACATCTATAACTGCGCTTTTTTCACAAAAGATGACGTCTAGAACTTCGTTTACATCCACAAATACAGGTAAATATGTTTACGCGAGAAACGACGTACTGCATGGGCAGTGTCTGATATGCGAAATACCTGAATAAGCGCTCCTGTCGTTTCTCTCTCCGATCCCAGAAAGAGAGCGAGGGGGGGAAGGTTAAAGGAAATTCGTGCACGAAATAATACGTCCTTACATATACATTCAATAAAACGTGGACAATGAAGTTACGCTGTCGAAAGTACAGAATTCAGCGCGCACCACGGAATTGTCGAAACACTGCGCTCGACGCCGGTCTGTTTATGCCCAGAAGTCACACTTCTTGTTCGGATTCATGAACTGTCCAGCTGTGCAGCCGAACGCATTTGAAAACGCTTGCATGTTCATCAAGGGCACGATACACCGCAGCCGGTCTGGTGCGTGGCGGCCTTCTTGAAGGCTGTATTCTGCGCACACCTTGGCGCAGTGAGAAATGAAGAACAGGCGCTCCGCCGATGCGTTGAGGCCTTTCAACGTTTGCGTACGCTGTGCATTCGGCAAGGAAGAGAATGCCTTGTACGCTGTCTTGACGCCCACGAGGTCGGCCAAATTCTCGGAGTCTGTGAAGTCATCCACCTCGTCGCGGCGAGCTCTTCGTCGCAACTGCGCATTGCGATCACAGTTCAGATTGCGCACGCTACTCAAACGTTACAAGAGCCATTACAACCACTCGCGGTACAGTATGCCGTTTCGGCGTATTGCTTTGTAACTGAAAAACATGATCGCTTTAACGCGAAAGCGCTTTCTAGGGAGATTTCTTCGTAACGCGAAGCGGCAAATCGCGCTACGATAACGACAAAGAGATGTAAACTGCATCCTTCAGTCTTGTCTCCAGTGCGTGTACTGTGCGAGCGCTATTCTTTGTCGACTTATTGCCGCGTAACTGTCAGTGTGATTACCTTAATTTTTTATATGCTCAAAATAACATCCCTCGCAAGATTTACTGCTCGAGTGGACTAATTGTCAACAGGTAGTGAAATAATCGTGAACAGATGCGTGGTATAAGGACGTATTTTTCCCTTTGTAGGCCTTAGCTTGTGCAATGGTGCTTGCGCATATCTGACCTGCTTGGCAACCAATTCTGCAGAAATGCACGCCTGGTCCTTGCTTTCACCGGTGGCTTCTTTTAAACATCTTGCGTCGATTTCGTACATGCAACGGCAATGCGGCCTTTTGTAAATTTCAAAATTACGAGAGATGCTTCCCCTTGAATGTTCTAGGCACTAGAAACAAATATAAACTAACTAAATTCTGCATTCTGCAGAATCTCCTTTGACAGCTGAAGGAAAACGTACTGACGCAGCTTGAACGCTCATTCTGCTTGTTATTTAAGTTAACCGTCCAATTGTTTTTCTAGTTCTTTCTGATCAGAACTACAGATAATATGATCAAGAATCATTTTTTGATGAAACTGCAGATCAGTCCTAATGTTCCGTTAACACCTGCAAAAGCTTCGCTACATGGAATGCGCGACACTACGTGCACAGAATTTAAGAAGTACAGGTCATGCAATGCGAATAAAGCAGCACGAATATTATGAGCCAAGTTAGGAAAGTTGATATCTAAATATAATAATCGATTTTAGGTTCTTTTGAATGTGCTAATTGTGAAGTTGCAGAACATCGAACTTCCTTCATTTTCATAGCATAAATTATTTTACTCACGGAGAAAAAAATGAGCACAAGAAAACCAACTGGCAGTGTGTCAATTTTTTTCCCATTCATTGCCAGTACTGGTTCTCTTCTCCTTTAAAAGGACACAGTCCAAGGACAAGAAATAATGGTGTAAATGATTGTAAGGAGAGTAAAATACTATAATAGATGAATAAACAATGCGCGATGTTGTATTATTTGTGTACGCGATTAATAAGAACATGGAACGCGTAAAAAAAGTCGTGTGGTTGCATGCCCACGTGCGACGGAACGCAGAGCCACTGCACGTCGCTATTGTACAACTGCCTATTCATGTTCTACTAAGCATTGTAGGAACTTCACAGGTAGCACGTGTATCCTTTCAACCATCCCATTTCTGTTGCCTACTAATATCGGGCTAACACTCTGCTCCTGTGGTTAGCCCGTTATGAAGACGTCGTTTTCGCACATGTTTAGTGGTGTTTCTATCATCTGCGCGCAAACCAGCATCCATAGCCTGATGTAGACATTAATTTGTGACCTACCTTGTCTAACCGGTCTGTGCACTTAGCCTTGAACATTAAGCAGATGTTGTGCATCGTGTCACAAACACCTTGTTATGCCTTATTTTATAAATATAGCCAATGTTGTGTTTCATGTGCTGTTCAATATAGTAACCGACTTGCATAGATTTTTATAAATGCCCATTGAAATACTGAACAGGAGAAAAAGTATTTTGGTTCTATCAAATGGGCTCGTAATGGTCGGATTTGATTACTTAAATGCAGTATCTCGTAGAATCTCAGCAGACTTATCTAAACTAGTCAACCTCTGATCGTAACTATGTAAGAATGTTTCACGGGCAAGATTTTGGCGATACCTCTAAATCAAGTTGATGTGGACTTCAACATTAAAAATCACTCTCATTTTCCTTGATTTCACAAGCTGTTCAAGAAGGCAACAATTTTCTGGAAGAAAGCACGAAATGTTGAAGTACACCTCATCTATGCTTTTTTAACTAGCAATATTTTCGTAAGCATACAAATTATAATTTACGCTTAAATATCTCGAAGTAGTCATGCGAAGAAGCCGCCTAAAAACTGCACTACTTGCTGATCTGTGTTCAAACGTGACGAGATGCGTCTACTTACGGCAAGTCTGTGCGCCCTCCTTAGACAAAACGTCCTCTTCCTGTATGTTTCTGTGAACATGTGCGATGCCCAATGTCGATATTTTCCCTCATCGTCAAAGCCTCTTCCTCTCACGTCATATGCGTGCATAATTTCGTGGCCCCCCTACCTGCAAGAAGATAAATCTTTTCTTGAAATTTTATGCCACGGTGCCGGAAAACAAGAAACGAAATAATGCATACATGCGACAGCTGCGCCGCCGTTCCTAATGGGTAGGGCTTTAGGAGTTAATTCCTCCGAAAGATCGATGCCAAGCCGCGTCCGCAAAATGACTCATTTTGAAACTTACTACTAGGGTATGTGGATATGATGACTAAAGGGGTGAGTGTGAAGTTGATGTTGTATAAGAGATGATTGGACAATGTAATTGGAAAAATAAACACCAGATATAATTAATCATTATATAATTGATGGATAATCAGGCGATCAAGAGGGTAATGTTAAAGGGTAATGGGAAAGCTGCATGTATTAAGATTAGTCGTACCTTATCAACTGATCCGTAATAATGGCAGCCAGTACTACGAGTTCCTACGATAGTGTTGGGTAAGGTTGATAGGTCCAGATACAAGTTGAAACGCGTCCGACAAAGACAAGTAAGGTTCGGATGCAGCCAGTAACATTCTATTGGTCTCGCGCCGTGTCAGATTGGATCTGAGGAGCGTAAAATCGTGCTCGACCTAGTCCGCTAAAGGTCAGATGCACTAGGGTCGATAAATCACTGCAATAAAAGGCGTGTTTGGGCAATCCCATTTTGAATGCCTAGTGGCACAGAGTGAGCACAAATATTTGGGCCCATTACTGCAGCAGGTATTAATTTTGCATGAGTACATGAGTAAACCCAGTTCTCTGCAAGCCTGACTGCACTGACATAAGCGAAGTGTCGCTAGACTAATTGGTCAAGACGACAGCCTACCTGCGGTCGGTAAAATACATTTAATGAATAGCTGGAATGTCTGTTGTCTCGGCTACATAGTTTTTTCATCGTTTACTTTTGGCATGTAGCTCAAATGATGTGAAGCAATTTTAGGCTCCTTCCTGTTCATGATATTCATGTAGCCAGTTTCAAACTTTGTGGTTCTTTACTTCTAATACTGTCACTGAAATGTATTTGATGGGCTGAATGCTTCTAGAAATCGTTACAGGAAATGTCTCTGGAGCCAACGTTTTGACAAGTAAACTTTTCTTCGCCAAGGCAACGCTGTTGCCCTGATGAAGACAAGTCAACTTGCCGAAACATTGTTTTCAGCGACGTTCTCTTTTGAAGAACTTCTTATCGCTTCAAGCCTCTCTGTTCTCTGAACTTCTGTCTCGTTTGGTAGTCAAATTCTGTAAGAAAAATATGTGCGCCTTCATAACAAACGTGATTTACGATGTGTCCTGCTCGTGATTGTAGATAATTTTCGCATTGGTTCGGATATTCTGAGTCCACTCTTTGCTCATTACTTCCTTATTTCAGTTGTGAACAGAAGCTGCTTTTATAGACTGACGCTTTCACACTACGCGTATGTTTCTGTTTCTTTTATTACGGAACGTGCAATAAAAAAATAATTTTATTTGTGTCGATCGAGTTTTGTCTTACTGAGCAATCGGTCCGCTTATGTTACGCCGCTTCGGAACACACGAACAAAATTTTAAAGAATTGTTAACGAAATTTAATGAATGGCCGCGGCGCCCAAGCGGCCAGCGGAGCTGACAGAGGGTACAAACACATTCCGCTTGCATTAGAAGTGGGAAAGGAGAGCTTCCGCGGCAACCCTCCTCCTCTTGCTTTGCGCCCTTTCCCTCTATTTGGTTACCTCACTAGTGACGTCATGAAAGAAATGTTCTGTTTGTAATTTATTTCTAGTTGGATGCCCGGCAGCCGCCAGTAGTAAAAGCGGCGCTGCCGCTGCGTGTCAGCATGCGAGAGCGCGTCCCATGGGAGGTATAGGGAGTTTCCGGCCCCTGGCTTGGCCTCGAAGGGCTTCGACTGATGCCAGCGCTACCAAGCGTTGGGCCCGGTATGTTTGCTGCAGCTAACGGTAGATGCAGGGCGGGTTGATTGCAGTAACAAATTTCAGTTTCACTTCTACCTGACCGGCGCGTCGAATACGCTCACTTGGTAGGTCCGTTTTCGCCACTTTCGCTCGTGGATACCTTGTGACGTGAATGCATGAAATTCGTTGCCGTATGTTTATTTCGTCAATGAACCATTGCGTGCGACAGCTCACGCACCATTCGAGTTTGAAATCGCAGCTGCCGCACGAAGAAATGATATATTCTAAAAGCACGGCAATCCAACGTTCACGCGTTTTTAAAAGAAGCGCAATAAATAAATCTGAAATGTGGTGATCGTGCGTTTGCTCTGCTTTTCAAATATATTATTTCCTTCGAGACGCAGCTGCACTTTCAAGCTCGAAAGCCCGTGAGATGTCGTACGCAATGGTTCGTTGTGAAGATAACCATGCGGCAACAAATTTCATAAGCTCACGGGAGAACGCATTCACGAGTGAAAGTGGCGAAAACTGACCTGTCGCGGGAGCGCATTTGACGCGCCGGTCAGGTCGAAGTAATCCGACCTGACCGAAATTTGCTAGTGAAAGAGACCCGCCCTCGATCTACCGTTAGCTGCAGCAAACATACTGGATCCAACGCTTGGCGGCGCTGGCGTGAGTCGAAGCGGGTCGAGGCCAGGTGGAGAAGCGTTTGAGTTAAGCGTGCTGACGGCTGTACATCAGTGCAGTAGGGGCAGTAGGGGCGTGAAAAAGGATAGGACGCGTGCTCCACGCCGGTCCTGTGGCCATGGTCCTGCCAAGTTATTTATGGTATAGAGGATCGCAGAGGCAGAAAAGCCAAGTTCGCTTCAAGTCGGGGCCTGCGGCTGGTTCTGCTCGCTATGCAGTGGGTACTTGCGCTGCTGTCGGATTTAGAAAAAGCCATTGCACGGTGCCTCTACGTCCCCGTATGGGATCAGACTTTCTTAAAACACCGCTATGGGTACAGGTAGCCTTTATACTCTTAGACACTATTCGGTAACCATTCCGCAACCGTCTGTAACCTTTACATCCTCAGAAAACTCTGATCATACCCTACTTTTTTTTGCGTTGTTGCCTTGATGCTGGCTACCTCACAGTGAAGCTGTCTGAACGCGCTGCATCCTTATGCGCCTTGCAGCTTAGTCACGTGATAGTTGGATTGTTCACGGGATTCCTTCTTCAACAGAAGAAGAATGAGTACACAATTAGTGCACGCTGCTGAACCGGTATATGTCACATTTTAACACGCATTCTTAATAAACTACACTTAATAAATGACCGCTGTATCAAACACGAGTAATATTCTACGAGAAGCCTTCCTTCGGATAGTTTCCAATATGCTTTATAAATAAAATATACCTTTATGCTTGCAGAAGAAGGATGCATGCAGAAAACTGATAATACAGGATGCCAGCAGTGTGGCTTTCTTTATAGTCTGTCTGTTGCATAGATTGTTTGGCTCTGATTATAGACTTTAGTACGCATGACTTTCAAGATCCTTTGGATACAGTTTGAAAGGACTTACCATTCCGAGGCCACCGTAATTAAGAGCCGGTGGACCTTCTCTGTAATAGAAGGGGCGTGTAATAATCGCGGTTGGTATGACAATGAGGTTAATGTCAGGTTCGTAATGGGCATTCACATCCGTCTCGTCGAATATATGCGTTGTCTGGTCGGCCCACTTATGATGGCTAGAAATGGGACATAGCCTTGATCCACGATGGAAAAAGACGGTCCCGTGGTACATCTGGGAACGGATTCTGTAGGGGAAAAAATAACGTTACATATTACGGCGAATCTCACACAATGTCTGTACGTGAATTTTGCCATATGTACTGTGCTATTTGTTTTGGAAATGAAGTCAAAGAAGAACTAGAAGAAAATTTCGAACGATTCTTTAAGGAGTGACCTTATTCGAGGGCATCGTAACAAATATGGGCTAGTAAAAAAAAAGGCTCAGGGTGTATATCATTTTGTTGCGATGCCACTACCAAATATGAAACGGCAGCATAGCACGACAGCAGTCTACAAAGGAAACAAGGATGTCATGGAGTGCAGGATGGAGCGAACAAGGATGGTGAGTGATCCTGGAAACAGCAATAATTCCTGTCGTTTAATGTGCTAAAACCATCACAAGATGCAGACACACGTCCTAGTGACGGACTCCGCATTAATCTTGCCCATCTGGGATTCGTTAATATGTACTTAAAATATATAGGTATATATAAGTGCAGGGAATCACACTGTAATTGACGTTACTTGGAAACTCACTGACCATGGTGCTACACGAAGCGCGGAATGCCGCCTCCTTAGACGCGTCATGACACAAATTGGAAAGAAGTTTGTGTGCGCGTACAGAACAAGAGCTCTGCAACGAACAGACGCCATCTCTCTGCAAGGGAGCATGGGAGCGAATGATTTGTAGTCTTGGAAATCCTATTGTATGAAGATAAAAATTATGCTATAGAAAACTGTTAGAAATGTATGTGATCATTTCCAGATTAAGCCAATAAGTTAACCAGAAAGCAGACTTTCATGTAGTATGGCCCTCTTAGGTAGAAAGCGCTTCAATCAGGGTGGTAAGGTCTGGGAAGCCTTCATTTTCGTAATTTACCGCAAACGCAAATACAAGCCTCGGTCAGCTATGAAGCCACACAAAAGATTGGTTCAAGGCAAGGCTAAAGCAAGGAAGTGAACCAGCTGTAGTGGACTTAAAGAAGCGCGAGAGAAAGAGTTATTGACATTTCAATGAGAAGTCTAGCCTGCTGGCTGACCGGCCTGATGTTTATTTAAGAAAAGGAACGGCTTAATGTAGTACCGCCGCGCACCATAAACAAAAGGATGTATTCCACATGAAGGATAATTATCCGCAGAATGATACTTAGCCTACCGTCTTCATAAATTCTCCTGTTAAAATGAGGCGACAACTTAGGCGTACAGGTCATGCAAGAGGTCAGCTACACAAACTACCCCCATTTCCCAAATGGCACCCCAACTTTACAAAATCACTGCGTATGCGTGTTGAGCGTGTAAAAAGAAAGTACTGACTGTAGAGTTCTTCCACGTATGCGGGATCCAGGTACTGTCCAGGACTTCCCACGTATGACCGCATTTTGGAGAGCTTTTGGACGGCAATAATTCGATCTTCTCCTTGGACCCAACTTGAATTCTTGAACGTATCAGCATACGCAGTTCGGATATTGAGCAGCATTGTTTTCACAGCTTCCAGCTTGTCCGGTGGAACCACTGCGTAGCAGAGATAATTTAAGCCAATAAAAGGAGCGCATTGCTCATTGTTCAACAAATAGTTGCAGTGATTTCTTTATCCTCCGGCTTATTTCAGTTTCGTCTATTTTGTTCGTTTCGTATAAATCCTATGCCGTGTTCTTGTTCCCGAACATTTCAGGACGGAAACAACGTTCCCTAAGGTGTCACAAACACAAAAACAACCTTTTGAGTGACGCATTAGTTGACAATGCATAACCAGGATAATTATTCCGTTACCTGAACACATCGTACTTGCTTGCTTAAAGGGGCCCTGCAACACTTTCCAAGTAGCCATAGAATGGATTCACTAAAGGAGCTTATTGCCACACGAATTCACCGCCGCAAAAATTTTTGGAATCCGTCCAGTACGAGTGGAGTTACAAAGATTTCTCGCACGCTGCCATTGCATTCTCTCTTCTCTCGTCCCGTCGACAGCGCTGGAAGCTAAGCAGGGGGGGGATGGCACGGGGAAAGAAAATACGTCACGCGCGCCTCGTGATCTTGAGCGCTTTTTCTCTTTTTTTTTCTTCGAATACATGAATTTTCATTGCGATCGCGCGCGCACGCGTGGACAAGTCGCGGCCTCCCGCGGCGGCCTCTGTAACTACCCGAGCGCGCCATGCTCAAATCAGCCAATGGCTGATACAGTGTCGGTGACGAGTGATTTTTGAGTACGCAACGTCATTTGTCGAGAGAAGAGAAAGCAATTTTTAGCTGATTTGAGAATTTATTGTGAATTCCACGCCGCGTGCTGCGCAATAATATTTGGCTCGCATGTTCTCGAGAGCCTGGACTACCGATCGGCAGCGTTTTCTGAGCATGCTCAAAAAGTGTTGCAGGGCCCTTTTAACTTCCTTTAAACATGAGGTAGACTTAGAAGAATAATTCTTTAAGCAAGTCAGTGGCACATCTCATACGCCAAAAGCGCAGAAACGACACCGAGAATAGTAACGCAATCTACAAAGCTTTGTCTGCTGGGTTAGCTCATGTTTATGGTCATTTCTGCGCTGTCAACCTTTCAACTGCACATGTTTGTGTAATCTGGATATACAGTGTCTTATTAGAATTCCCTTTCCTCTTCTTCAGTGCTTTCTCCTGCTGATCGTAAATAAATAATTAAAATAAATAAATAAATAAAGACGTATACAAAAATTTTAATAGAGAAGAAAATAACTTTATACATAATAAATGATTAAATAAATAAATAAATAAATAAGCTGCTGTTTCCTTCGTTTCCCTTAAGTACGAGAAACCGAGGAATCTATGTGCCTGGTAAGTATCCCTCTTTTTATGATTAGGAGCGCCTTAGTGGTAATTGTAGTTTGAACTGAAGCTTCTCAGGAGCACTTGATTTCGGACGACAATGGCTACCTTGCTCAGCGGCATTCACATAGCTCACTGTCCCTGAGGGCAAATTAGAAAAAAAAAAGAAATAAGGCAGTTTTGCCGTAGTGGTGCCAAGACTGAAGGAAGTGCAAGCTGGGCAGACTTCTTTGTTTCTCTCCATTTTTTTCTTTCTTCACTGCTCTCTTTCTTTCTTGTTCTCTTTTCCAGTTCTTTCTGTGTTTTTTCCTCTTTATTTTATTAAGACGTTTATTGGCGGGCACTCGGCGACGATGCAAGGCAGCGACAGTCAAGGCGGGGATCGACTCTCAGCACGAGCTGCTCTTTTTCATCGAAGAGGCGACCCACTAGAAGGCTCTGGAGAGGACGACCCACTAGATCCAAAGCTTCGCTACAATTACCCCGGGTACGAAAAGGGAGCCGCCTGGCGACCTAACAGCTGGTTACTATGAGCGGGTCATGGTAGACCTTGAGGCGCTCCACGTTGGCAATGTCGCGCCCTCGACGGCGCATGTCCGAAGATGGTTCGATGGGTTCGATCAGGTAGTTTACAGGGGAAGTGCGTTCGACGATACGGTAGGGGCCTTCGTATTTGGGCAGTAGTTTTGAAGAGAGGCCAGTTGCAGTGGGAAGGGATCGAGAGCCATACGAGCGCTCCAGGGAGGAACGTGGGCGCAGAAGTGCTGGTGTCAGCGCGAATGCTCTTCTGCCGCTCTTGATCATGTGTAGTAAATGTCTTGGCAAGTTCTCGACACTCTTCAGCAAGCCTGGCTGTGTCAGAAATAGGCGCACACTCAGATGGATCCGGCTTGTATGGAAGTATCGTGTCGATGGTGTGCGACGGGTGCCTTCCATATAATAAGAAGAACGGTGAAAAACCAGTAGTGCTCTGAGGGGCGGTATTATAGGCGTAGGTGACGAACGGCAGAATGGCATCCCAGTTTGTGTGATCGGCGGCGACGTACATGGAGAGCATGTCGCCGAGCGTACGGTTAAAGCGTTCGGTGAGGCCATTCGTCTGCGGGTGGTAAGCAGCAGTTTTGCGGTGAACAACGTTGCACTCTTTGAGAATGGCTTCGACGACCTCGGACAGGAAAACACGGCCTCGATCACTGAGCAGTTCCTGTGGTGGACCGTGACGCAGCATGAATCGTTGGAGCAGGAAGGAGGCCACATCACGCGCCGTAGCCGCGGGGAGGGCGGCGGTTTCGGCGTATCGCGTGAGGTGGTCTACAGCGACGATGGCCCAGCGGTTACCAGCCGACATTAGCGGAAGTGGCCCATACAAATCGATACCAACGCGCCCAAACGGCCGGTCAGGGCAAGGTAGAGGTTGCAGACCTGCCGGCGACAGGTGCGTTGAAGTTTTGCGGCGCTGACAATCTATGCAGGAGCGAACGAATTTCTACACGTAGCGGTACATTCCTCGCCAAAAGTACCGTTGGCGGATGCGGTGGTAAGTCTTCGATACCCCGGAGTGCGCACATTGCGGATCAGAGTGGAACGACTCGCATATGTCAGCGCGCAGACTGCGGGGTATGACTAGTAGCCACTGGCGGCCGTCACTGTTGTAATTGCGTCGGTGGAGGAGGTCGTCGCGAACGACGAAATGGTGGGCTTGACGACGCAACGCGCGAGTGGATGGTGTTGCCGATGGATCAGTCAGCAAGTCTATCAGTGAGGCAATCCATTGATCCTTGCGCTGTTCGGTAGCGATGGTATGCAGGTCGATAGAAGAAACGGCAAGGTGAGACGCTGAGCTGTGGGCATTGTCGTCAGGCAAGGGAGAGCGCGACAGGGCGTCGGCGTCAGCATGCTGGCGTCCGTTGCGGTACAGCACGCGGATGTCGTAGTCTTGCAGGCGAAGCGCCCAACGGGCGAGACGGCCTGAAGGATCCTTCAATGACGACAACCAGCACAGTGCGTGATGGTCGGTGACGACATCAAATGGGCGACCATACAAATAAGGTCAGAACTTCGTAAGGGCCCAGATGATTGCCAGGCATTCTTTCTCCGTGACGGTGTAATTAGTCTCGGCTTTTGTAAGCGTACGGCTTGCATACGCCACGACATATTCCGGGAACCCTGGTTTGCGCTGCGCAAGGACAGCGCCGAGGCCAACACCACTGGCGTCCGTATGCACCTCTGTAGGGGCCGTAGGGTCGTAGTGGCGTATGGGAGGTGACATCAACAAACGCGGAGACGTTGCGAAAGCGTCGTCGCACTTTGACGACCAGGAATGGAGGCCCGTTAGTTCCGAGGAGCTTCGTCAGCGGCGATATGATAGTGGCGAAGTTTCGAATGAAGCGCCGAAAGTAGGAACACAGTCTTACGAAACTGCGCAGTTCCTTGACGGACGTCGGCTTGGGGAACTCGGTCACGGCCCGAAGCTTGGCTGGATCGGGGAGAATTCCGTCCTTGGACACGACGTAGCCGAGTATTGTCAGCTGCCGTGCTGCAAATCGGCACTTCTTTAGGTTCAGTTGCAGACCGGCGTCACTCAAGCGCGTCAAAACATGTCGCAGGCGTTGAAGATGCGTGGAGAAGTCCGGAGCGAAAACGACGACGTCGTCGAGGTAGCACAGGCACGTGTGCCATTTCAGGTTGCGCAGAACGGTATCCATCATGCGCTCAAAGGTGGCGGGCGCATTGCACAGCCCAAACGGCATGACGTTGAATTCATACAAGCCGTCGGGCGTGACAAAGGCGGTCTTCGGTCGAGCGTCTTCAGCCATAGGTACTTGCCAGTACCCTGAGCGCAAATCGAGAGATGAAAAGAATTCTGCTCCTTGCAGGCTGTCAATCGCGTCGTCTATTCGCGGTAGCGGATGCACGTCCTTACGAGTGATCTTGTTGAGGCGTCGGTAGTCCACACAGAACCGCACAGAACCGTCCTTCTTCGCAACGAGAACGACAGGAGACGCCCAGGGGCTGTTAGAGGGTCGAATTAGAGGTGTGCACGGGCTACGGGTAGCCCGAAAGCCCGAGCCCGGCCCGGCCCGCGGGCCGGGCTCGGGTATGCGGACATCTTCCCATCTCGGGCCCGGGCCGGGCTCGGGCTACTCATCTCGGGCACCGGGTGGGCCGGGCCAGGTGCAAAGCCCGCATCAAACCAAAAATATAGACGTTGTGCCGGAATTGCCTTCTAGCACTTAGGGATAAGCACACAGATCACCTTTGTGATTATTTATCCATGCAATCATGCTCCTGTCCTGCATCACAGATACTAAACTTCTGGAAGAACAAGGAGTCTAATTATTCCAAGCTTGCTATGCTTGCGAAAAAACTATTTGCGATTCCGGCTACCAGTGCGAGCAGTGAACGGAGCTACAGTTCGACCGGATATGTGATGCAGGGGCGCCGCAATTCACTGAAGTCCGAATCACTGCACAGATTGTTATTTTTACACAACTTGTAATCTGTGTATACACACTAAGATGTGTCGTTTGCGTATGTTTAACTTTGATATGTTGAATAAAATGCCACATGATGAAAAAGTGGTATCTTGTCTCCGCAGCAAACTTTCATAGGGTCGGGCCGGACCGGGCCCGGTTTTGTGTTTTTCTACGTCGGGCCGGGCCGGACGGGCTCGAAGCCCTTTAGGGTCGGGTTTGGGCGGGCCTTCGACGCGGTCAGTGGGCCCGGGCCGGGTTCGGGCTTGAAAATTAGGCCCGTGCACAGCTATAGGTCGAATAACATCGCGTCGAAGCATGTCGTCGACTTGCTCGTTGATTACACGGCGCTCTGTGGGAGATACGCGATATGGACGTTGCCGCAGTGGTGGTTGGGCGCCTGTGTCGATGTGATGCGTAACGGCGGACGTGCGGCCGAGTGAAGGTTGAGCAACATCGAAATAAGAGCGAAATTCTTCCAACAGGCCCAGAAGCTGGGAACGCTGGACCGGCGTAAGCTTGTCGGGAATGGAGGAACCAAAATACACCAGCAGATGATGAAGCAGATGTAGAAACAGCACTGAGCGTACCGGAACTTGGGCAGTGCGTGTCGTAGGGTTCATTCATAACTTGTGCGTCTTCGATGGGTTCCACGCTGCTGAGACATTCCCCTCGCACCAACGTAACACTGTACGGGGATGAGTTCGTAACAAAAATAGAGGTGCTGCCGTGAGTGACTTGAACGGTCGCGAAAGGAACCAGCAAGCCTTTCCTCATGAAAACACGGTCAGATGGCGAAAAAAGTGCAACGGTGTCGGAAAGACTGGCGCAGTAGACCGACACCGCCGTTAACGAGTTTGCAGGCACTTTGGTGTCGTCTCTGACGAGTACCTTGCTTGCAGCCGATGGACTGTCGGCCGGCGTCAAATCAGCGAATGGTGAGAGCTCTATTTCAGCTGGTGCGCAATGAATGACGGCGTCGTGGCGTGAGAGAAAATCCCATCCTAGGATGACGTCGTGAGAGCATGCAGGAAGTATGATCAATTCGACGGCGTACATCACGTCCTGAATCATGAGGCGGGCTGTGCACACCGCTGTAGGGTGAATGCTTTGGGCATTGGCTGTACGGAGGGAGAGCCCGGAAAGTGGCGTCGTCACTTTGCGCAGTAATCGGCTAAGTTTTGCGTCCATGACGGATACGGCGGCTCCAGTATCTACAAGGGCAGATGCGCGAACACCGTCCACAAACACGTCTATCACGTTCGATGGGCTTCTCTGAGGGCTTTCGCAGTTCGACAGCGTCGCAGCCCTTGCCTCGTGGACTGCGACGACTAGTTTTCCTGGTCGCGTGCTGGCGGACGTGGCCGCATCGGCGACAGTGAGCGACGTCGAGGAGACTGTGAACGGCGTGTAGATGGTGCGGGGCCGGTCGTCGGTGACATAGGCGGCGGTTGGTCAAAATAAGAGCGGCTGGATTCGCTGGTAAGGTTGGATGCGACGCGAGGCTGCTGCACGCGATTGCAATAGCGTGCGACGCGACCGGCGCAACCGCAGGCAAAGCAGATGGGGCGGTTGTCGGAAGTGCGCCATCGGTTCGCGGGTCCCATCCATGTCGCAGAACGCGATGGGCGAGGCGGCTGCTGATATGACTGCATGGTGGGCGGCAGTCGGGGCACGTGGACGACGTCGGCGTATGTATGCGGCACAGTTGCGTCGAAGGCTTGGGGTCTGGCGACGGCTTCGGTGTAACTAAGCGGGCCAGCCCCAGGAATCGGTGGGGGGTGGCCTGGCTACAACTTGTGCGTAGCTTAGTGGCGCAGGTACTGGAGGCGGCTGGTGGTATTCAGGCATGACCTCCGCGATTTCCTGCTGAATCGCTCGGCGGAGGGGAGGCAGAAGCGTAGTTGACGGCTGTTCGACATGTTGCGGTGGAGCGAAAGCCAGTAAAGAGATCTGCCGGCCAATTTCCTCACGCACGAACGACTTGATTTCGGCGAGCAAGGAGGGGTGGTCAGAAGCGGCCGACAAGCCCGCGAGGTCAGCGTCGCGTGACGGCGGTCGACGGGTCATCAAGCGCTGCCGGCGCAGCTCCTCTTAACTTTGGCAAAGCGAAATGACCTCTGCCACAGTGCGAGGGTTCTTGGCCAGGAGCATGGTGAAGGCATCGTCGGCGATGCCTTTGAGAACATGCGTGATTCTGTCCGACTCCGACATGCTCGCGTCCACTTTCTTGCACAAGTCGAGGATGTCCTCGATGTAGCTGGTGAAAGACTCGCCGGACTGCTGTGCTCGTTCACGCAAACGCTGCTCGGCTTGCAGCTTACGTACGGCAGGACGGCCGAACACGTCGACGACGGCGGTCTTAAAAGCGGACCAAGTCGGGAAATCGGATGCGTGGTTGTTGTACCACATGCCGGCCACACCCGCGAGGTAGAAAACGAGGTTGCTGAGTTTGCCTGCCTCGTCCCATTTATTTGGGACGCTCACGCGTTCGTAAATGGCGAGCCAGTCCTCGACGTCAGTGCCATCCGCGCCGGTGAAGACAGGAGGGTCGCGGATGCGGGGGACACCGGGACATGGCGTCGGCGCAGGAGGAAGCGTTTGCTGAGCGGCGTCTTGGGACATGGTAGATGGTACGGTACGGGATCGAAGCTCCAAGGGCATCGAATGCGGACCGAAGTTGTTTTAAGGGCACAGCACTCTCCACCAAATTATTAAGACGTTTATTGGCGGGCACTCGGCGACGATGCAAGGCAGCGACAGTCAAAGCGGGGATCGACTCTCAGCACGAGCTGCTCTTTTTCATCGAAGAGGCGACCCACTAGAAAGCTCTGGAGTGGACGACCCACTAGATCCAAAGCTTCGCTACAATTTCAGTTTATTTCAAGTTCTTCCTGTTTTTCTTTTCCTTTCTTTCTCTTTTTATGTCTAGCTTGCTTTCTCTTTCAATTTTTATACGTGGTTTGTGACACCGTGTTCCCTTAGCCAAAGTTGGAATGTTCACACTTAATGTCATCAACAAGGCACTCGAAGAACAAAAGAAAGAATACTTTTCTGTGGCGCAAGCGCGCGTTCTATATCCTGCAGTTGGCTATGGTGGTGGTGAAACTTTATTGTGCAGTCGGCTATGCTATACGAGGTTTTGTCTGCGTTAATATCATCGAGACGCTCGATGAACAAGAGGAAGAAGACTTGAAATATTATCACCACGAAGGCGCTCTAACAACAAGAGGACTAATACCGCTTTCTAGCGCGAGCCCGCGCTCAATATGCCACAGCTGGCTGTACTATACGTGGTTTTGCCTGTATTAATATCATCGTCAAGGCGCTCGAAGAAAAAGGGGAAGAGCACTTCTTTTTGGCGCGAGCGCAGGCTCACTATTCTACAGCTGACTTTGCTATATGGGGGGTGTGCCTTCGTTATTAACCCCATGAAGGCGCTCGAAAAACAGGAGGAAGAATACTTCTCATTGACGCGAGACCGCACTCAGTTTGCTACAGCTGGCTATGCTACAGGTGGCTTTGCCTGCGTTCATACCATCATCAACGCACTCGAAGAGAAAAAAATTGAAGGACACTTTGTACCTTCCGAAGTGTGTTCGGCGAAAGCGTGTGGCCACTGATTATGCCATGTCTTTTTTCTTTTACACTCTCAGTGGGATAAGACAGACACCGAATGGGTGCGTGTTTTCTTTAACTTTTTATCGCGAATCGCAGCGAGACGCGAGACTCATCTTCCTCCGTTCGCATGCGTTAGTATTTTCTCGCGCTTTGCGCATCGTGCAAACGCCATCCGCGTTCCAGCTCTTAAATTGACGGACACTTTGTAAATTGGAAAGTGTATTCCGTGAACGCCTGGGTCCATTGAGACGGCGTCCGTCAGAATGATTGCAAACTCTGGGCACAGCGACGCTACGCAAGCAAAGCGCGAGCGCTATAGACTCCGACGCGACCGGCGTCCGAATGCGCATCCCGGCGGCCACCTGGCTCCGTGCCATAGCTCGGATGGACGGACGGACGGACGGACGGACGCCGGACGGGAGATAGGGAGGGGACGCATGCGCGTAGGAGGGGAGAGAGGGAGGGGACGCGCATGCGCAGTGAGGGTGTGGCCTCCGCGGGGAGGGATGCCTGGAGGAGAGAGAGGTGGAGAGGAGGTTTTTTATTTTTATTTTTTTAATGGGTTGGCGCATGCGCAGTGGGGGGTGTGGACGGACGCACGGACGCCGGACGGACACCGGACGGACGTGAGCATGAGAGATTAAAGGCTTTCGCCTTAATAGGAAGATTTCTCTTTGGCGCGAGCACCCGTTAAATAAGCTACAGCTGGCTATTCTTTGTGTGACTTCGCCTGTGTTACACCAAGCGATGACGACCGCGTACAATTAGAGCGTTCGACAGCATACGACAGCCCGGCCCCCTTAAGTGCTACAAACTTAAAACATGCGAGGAAATGTAATAATCGAGATAACTGCTACACTGCGACAAAGTAGTGATGAAATAATTGGGAACAAGCTAAATGTGCTCGTTATTCTTCCGAGAAGTATTGAAAAGATGTTATTCTAACCTACACAGTGAGAATGTTTCACCATTTCTGTGCAGCTAGATCTTGAATGAAAGAAAAACATTTGCGTTTCGTTGTGTGCACGAATGGGCTAATCAGGCCCAGTAACAGAAGTGAAGATTACAAAAGTACTTATAAGCAATAATATTAAATGAGGGATTGGTTGCTCAACCCTTACAGTACTATACTAATTCAGATAAGGAATACTGTCGAATTATTTCACGAGAAACTGTCGCTGTATGCGATGCAATAAATAGAGTGAAGCAGATGTGTATTACTACGATTGCATTATTCGTTGCATTTTTAGACCATCAGTAGAGAGCATTGTGCAACAGTCAGCATAATCGATACTAGTCCCTAAAAGACATTTAGTGATAGATATGCAACGTTGTCGGTGCTGTTATTATGCGAGCGAATGCTACCCATATCACGAAATCTAAGTCACGTCACTTATGTTGTTTCAGGCATGTTCGGATATACAGCAAAGAAAAATCTCAACACTACGTTATTTTATGTTGCGATAATTAATAGCATGGCATTGACGTAATTGTCATTCATATGGTAACATACCCCTCATGTCAGTGATTCGCGCATTCTTAACCACGCTCAACTAAGATAACAGGTAATTAAACGTTCCCAACAGAATTAGATAGATAGATAGATAGATAGATAGATAGATAGATAGATAGATAGATAGATAGATAGATAGATAGATAGATAGATAGATAGATAGATAGATAGATATTCTTTAATGCTTTCTGGTTTTGAAGCCGTCTTTTACATGTAGAATTAATATACTAGGTACGCACACAAACATTTATTCCAGAGACAGAACATTTCTCCGATAGACTAATTCACAGCTTTTTCGATGAGTCTTGTAAAGAGTCTAGTACATTGACAATCCCTTCAATATTAGTACACCACAGGAAAACATTTAACGCACCGGTTTGATAGTAGGGGCTTGTGACAGCCACATGCATCGCCTTTTCGGTGTGCTCGTAGCAAGCGTCCGGTTTGGTTCTTCTGCCGACGAGCGAATGAGGCAGTGTGTACTTCATAAGCTGCCTGTAGACACTCCAAGCGATCAGGTATTGAAGCCCCTTCTGACCCACAGACTTCGACTTGAGCAGTTCAACGATAAGGCTGAGCACGTTCTGTTGGACGATCAGAGAATCTGAGCTTCTGTAGCTGTTGTTGGTGTACTTCGAAAAGTAGCCCGCCCACTGATCTGGCAATGAGAAAAAACGAAGAAATCAGCGCGCATTGGTAGCTACAGTAAGCGTCAGTGACAATATTCTGATCATGGTAATTTTTTTTATTGTACGTAGACAGTGGACGCGATTTTTCTGTTTATTTTTTACAAGTTTTCTCAACTATTTCAACAAATACTCGTGGTGTTTAAGGTACAGCAAAAACGGAGCAGTGTTGAAAACTAACCCACGCGATCTGGAAACTCATAATTACACATTCTAATTTGACTGATAGCAATGCCTCTATATGAGGGAGTACGCGAAGTTAAAAAGTTGTTTTTCTAAAACTCAGGTAACCACTTGTCTGAAGTGAAGACGTTCACATTACAATTGTCAGTAATGATTGAAATGAGAAACACCATAGATTTCATAAAACAAATGTGCCACAATGAGCAGCTCATCTTCATATTTAGCAAAATATTTGGGAAAATACTCGCTTTCGTGGGATCTTTCGAACACTTCTCTTACTTTGCTTTTGATCTGTCAGTGAAATTCATAGCAAGTGAATTTTGTCCGATGTTAATTTTGATTTGCAGACTCAATACTCTTTCTAAATTGATCAGGACTCTAGGTGGTTTAATAAATTGTCGCCATTGAGTGTATAAATTCATATGTAAATAAATATGTGAGACGAGCAGTCTCCGTTCGCAGTTGGTGTTGCAGTTTTCGCGTGTCATGCGAAATGCGTGTAAATATACCCTAATAAGGCATATGCTATAATCGAGTGGCGTATAGCGAGTCAGTGGACGAATACCGTTGTTATATTTCTTTTGAGGGACACAAACAAAACTTTTTAATATTACACACTGATGTGCCTAAATGAACTAACTACAATAACTACAACTTTTTTTACAAGAAACAGTTCTTGTGTACAACTGTCCAAGTTCAGAAAATTGGCACCGGCGGCCGCACTTCGAAGGGGGGCAATATGTTAAAGGTCAGCGTATGGCGCCTCTCATAACCATATCGTGTTCATGGACGTCGAACCCCAAAAATTCATAATTATATTTTGAAAACCTGTACGAAACCCAGTGGTTACAAGATTGCCATCAAACTGCTATTGTATTGTGTTATCGCAGATTGCGTAGTGCCACAAGCAGCCTATGCGATTTGACGGCACACGTTAGATATGCTGCCAAACGAACTCCAAGTTTTCCGCGAGATCGTATGAAGTGTCTCACATAGGATATGTAAAGTGTGCAATGTAATTCCGCTGGTTTCGCTAGTGTGACAATATTATAAGCATGGCTGGTAATTATTAGATGCGAAGCATCT
Organism: Rhipicephalus appendiculatus; assembly: GCA_030522465.1. NCBI lineage: Eukaryota > Metazoa > Arthropoda > Arachnida > Ixodida > Ixodidae > Rhipicephalus > Rhipicephalus appendiculatus. Next base: position 90,809 of record JALIZH010021915.1, on the reverse strand, counting down.
TATGCTTGGGGCTCTGTCCGTCCCTCCCGCGTCCCGTGTCCCGCGTCCCGCGTCCGGCCACTTTTATGAAGTAGGGAAGCACCCATTAGGTGAACCAGAACACTGTAGTAATATGAAGGCCGTCAACCCTATCACAGTCATGAGAGTCATGGCCGAGAGCACAGAGAGGCTGCTTAGCAATGGCTAGGCAGGTGGTGTCTGTCGCCCAGGTTGACCCCATTCCTTGAGTCATGGGCGAGAGCACAGAGAGGCTGCTTAGGAATGGCTAGGCAGGTGGTGTCTGTCGCCCAGGTTGACGCCATTCCTTGATCTTGCTAGCATGTGTTTGGAGGGGGCTCAGTCCGTCCCACACCACCATAGCGCATGCACGTCCCCTCCCCTTTTCTTTCCTCTAGGAATCCTCTACTCTACGGAGCGGCCCCCCGCGTCCCACAGCGCAATATGCGTCCCCTCCCCCCTATCCTCTGCTACGCTCACCCCCTTTCTCTACTGTAGGAATCATCCACTCAACGGAGCGGCTCCGGCGTCCCACAGCGCATGCGCGTCCTCTCTCCTCTAGGTATCTTCTACTCTACGGAGCGGCTCCGGCGTCCCACATCCCCACAGCGCATGCGCGTTCTCTCCCGCTCTTTCCTCTAGGAATCATGTACTCTACGGAGCGGCGCCTGCGTCCCATACACGTCCCCTCCCCCTCTCTCTCCTCTCCTACGGTCCCCCCCCGTTCTCTCCTCTAGGAATCCTCTACAGAGCGGCGTGCACGACAGGTGGTGTGACAGCTGCATACTCCGCTGGGGGGTGCCACGGTATACGACGGTATAAAAATGACGTAGCGCGCGCGCCTTCATTCTCTCTCCTGTGCAATGCCGCGATGAGCGTCCGGACGGCTGCCGTGAAATGAGAGCGGCGACATTCCTCCCGCTCAAGCTAATTATCTCCCCGCTGCTTCGCATCCACACATGGTTCCCTTTAGCGGGAGATGGGGAGTTTTTTTTTTTTGATGCTTAGCTCGTGACATGCGGAGTACTTTTCTACACTTCGCACAACGCAGTTTTCGTTTGCAATGTGATAGAAACTGTGATGTATAACCGACACCTACCTGAACTGACGTATGGTTTTGTGTAAGCACCGAAATAACGGATGGCCACATAAATTCCAGGGGCATATGGATGAATTTGTGCTTCGACGATGCTTCCAACTGGAGAACGAAAAACACGAAATGTTTAAACAGGGAAACTTTGTGAAAGATGCACACACTCATACGCTATTATTCGAAAAGACGCACACACTCATACGCTATTATTCGATGTCTAGTGAATATATTGGGTTCCACTAAAGAAAAAAAAAGATTTATTCGAAAAACAAAGAATTCCTTGGCGCGTCCCCGAAGCCTCTCGCGGGATATGCGCGACTTGTGTGATTTATGAAATCCCGTGTTCGTACGGCAGGGTGTACGTGGGACAAACTGGTCGGTGCATCAACTAGGGGCTTTTTGAACGCGGCAATGCATTAAAGTCTGGTGTCGGTAGTTTTCTAGCCAAACATTGCACCAGACATGCGTAAACCCCCAGCCTGTCTGATGTCGCCCCCCCTGAAGCGCTATCGTCTATGCGCGCGCGGGAGACAATCGAGGCCATTGTCATCTACCAAAGGGGGCGAGCAACGTGTGAGCGTTTCGTCGCTTGTTCTGTTCGAAAAAGAAATCCGCTATTTGACGTCACGGACGTGAGTAATATTCCAATCTAATCTTTTTTAATTTTGTGTGTTTATATATTCTTGGTTTCTTCATTAAAACTTTCAGTTGGCAGTGAGCGCCGGTCCTCGTGTCACCTTTCTTCGTCCTGTATTCGCGCTATTTTTTTCAACTTTTGAGGATGGTCCGTGCAGTCAAGAACCTGTTCCGTAAGTCAAAGCATACTCATCTCGCATTGCTCAGCTATCCGAATACTCCAGGATTCGATGGCTTAAGTCCAGCCCAGCTGTTGACGGGACGTCAACTCAGTACCAGCGTCCATAAACAAGACTCCCAGCTACATCCCATCTGGCCACCAAGGAAAGCTGTCTTCGCCACGGACGGGTATTACAGGTGGAAGCAGACTGATAACTACAAGTACAACAGGCATCGTCGAGCTAGAGTCCTGCTGCCACTCCAAACAGGTCAGCGTATCTGGGTGCGACCCGACCAAGCTGGCTACGGTCCTCAGTCCAGGGCAAAGACGAAAAAACCATGTATTCGAGACGGAGTGAGATGGCATCGGATGGATGGATGCTATGAGCGTCCTCTTTATAACTGGGCGGTGACAAGTGTGCCACCAGGCTCGTCAAATAAAGAAAAAAATCTATTTCGTGTCTTTTTTTAAGTGGACCTAATGCCTTAATGTCTATTTCGATTAAATCTACTTACTATAGGATAAGAAAACGCACATTCATAGCCCAGTTCACTGCCCTTAACGGCGGAGTGTCCTTATTTTCCCCACTATTTATTTTTTCCTTCTCTAAAGTTTTTTGCCACCAGTACTCTAACCATCTCTTACTTATTTCTATCGCACGCTTGGTCAGCTTTCCAATGTCGTCCCTAGAAACCAAGGCTTCACGTAGGCTCGTGCCTAAGCTTACACCTGGTGTATATCTCCACATTCAATCAGAACATGCTCCATCGTTTCCTTATCTTGCCCACAACATATGCGTTGTTCTTCTTGTTTAATAAATCTCTCCTTACAACTACGCGTTCTAAGGTAACCCGATCTCACTTCAAACAGTGAAGTGCTTCCCCTTGAATTATCATAAGATGGCTCCCTCCTTATTTCTTTTTTGCCCTTTTGTAGTAAATCAGAGCTGGCTTTTTCTCCATCTCTGCTATCCAGTTAATGCTCTCCGCCTCTCTGACTTTTGTTTAAGGGGAGATGTTGCTTTAAAAAAACAAGGGGGGGGGGGGGGGAGATGCTGCTTTAAAAAAAGTTTCTTTAATCTGTAGCAAATGGGAAATAAAATTTTTGCTGTATACATAAGCCTTTATGCTCATTTCAAATATGTAATGTGTTTTATAGTAAGTTGCACAGTTTTTGTTTTGTACTATGACAATGGGTAGAATATAGTTCTTTCTGTACACACTTTTTTGCCTTTTTTGCCACTAAATTTTCATGGTTCTGAGCCAATAATAGGCCATATTGCTCCACATTAACTGTAGAATGCAACTAACTAACCAGAGAGTGCGTATAAGACATTTTATTGGACGAGAAAAATTGTGATGTGAGAAGACTTACTAGGTAGGTAGGTATAAACTTTATTTGATCCATGAAAGAATCATGTGAGGGGGGGTGTGTGTTGGGGAAGTGGAAGCAGGAAGACGATGGGCTTACTAATTGCTTACTTTAGGTTAGTAATTAAATAGGTGATATCAAGTTTTCAAGGAGATACCTGCACTCTTCACGTTAATAAATATGTGGTCAAAGTTTCATCTCGATCTGGTTATCAGAAGTACCAAAAACATGGTGCCAAAACTCGAGAAGTTGCCCGAAACTGTATATTGAGAAAAACGCACTTTAAAGGTATAACTTAAATCTCACCTATGCGGCAAAGATATGTTTTTTTAAATTGATTTTTCCATTATGACAGCTTGGCAATCATGGCTATATTTAGCATGTGGCTTTCGTGAACTGCTCATGTGAACTGCAATGGCAAGCAACCTGGTGACAGTTTCTAGGGCACTCTAGACAATGAGCTCTTTTTAGTTTTTGTAGCCACCTTGTGCTCTTTAAAGCGGTTTTAACCTACTGCAAGTTTGATAACAATGTTTAATTTTTTGGCGTGAAAGTATAGAAACTGAACTTGTGAAAGGAAATAAAAACAAAAAATATGTAATTTTGGAAAAGAAAAACGTATTTTTCGACCCGCATCTCCCCTTAACGCTCTTTGTTGTCATACCTCTTACACTACCAGTCGTATATTTACTAGTGAGCCTCCTAGTTCTTTTCTCTACTATTTCAACGCTCTTCCTGTACAAATAACAGAACACCTTCTCTGCCCATCTACTCCCTTACATATTCCTTATCCTCTCTTCAAACCACATTTTGCTCTGAGTTTCCCTCGCATTAAAACTTGTCCACCCCATATCGCCCTTTACAGCCTCATTCGTCGTCGTTCCGTGAGCGCCCGACGCAAGGCGTCCCACAGTCCTTTGATTTACATCCATTCCTGATTGCATCCTACGGCGCAATCGATGCCACCTAGCGCCTTTTGCACCCACTGCCTCCAGACACCGCGAATACCTGTGCACCAAGCACCACCACAGCAAGTTCCCCTCCAGGAACCGCAGCCTGCCAACAACGCGAAAACAACGCACCCTCATCTCCCCCCTCTGGACCGCTCGTGCAAGTCCCCTGCAAGCAGGGACCGCTGTGATGATGTGACGCGATAACGTTACGGCCAGCGCGATGTCCCGCCGCGCCGTTTGAACTTGTCGAACTGTTGGGTGGGTTTGGCAGGACCTTTAAAAACTTCAAGGGGAGAGATGTAGAGGTCGCCACAATTCATACCTTTCGTTAGGCTGCCACCGCAGCACGGCACAACTTTAACTTGTATGCGAATGCATATATATGTTAGGGCCCAATAACGATCGAGTACACTTTCGTCCGAGCTAGCAACGTGTACGCGTCGGTCTCTGCGAGCGCGTGCTTCTACCGCACTAACCACACGACAATAATAACATATCACGGAAATGCATTCATAGCAGCGCTTTTAGGTCAGGTGTTGGGGACCAGTGGTAGGATTCATCGTAAATCGACAGCCTATCATCCACAAACTAATGGACTAACCGGGCGACTGAACGAAACAATGGAAGACATGCTCTCTATGTTAGCACAAAAACTGGCATTAGATTCGAAGTTTTGTAACGTTTGATTACAACATGCACTGCTAAACAAAAAACGATACTGATGACCTCGTTTCGGCTTGTTCATAGACAAGAAATAAAAGGAATTTGGGAGGCAATGCTGTCACACGTATACGATAACGTGGAAACGGGAGACGACGCGTTTGCTCAACGTGCGGAGGAAGCCAGGCAGCTCGGACATGTGCGAATACACCACCAACAGCAAGGGCTCGGCACAGATTGCTATAACTGCGCCATAGCCCTGTAAACTACGAAACCGGCGACAGGTATGTGTGTGGGTGCCTGTACATAGACGGTGACTATCCGAAAAGCTGCACACGCGATACATGGGACCTTATCGAGTACTGCGACGAGTAAGTAACGTCGCCGATGAGGTTGTCCCGGATAGCCCCCCATGTACAAGACGCCACCATCACCTACATGAACTCGTGCACGTAGTGTGCATAAATCCGTACGAGAGCGAATGACTTTTTTGAGGGAATGTCGCTTGTCTAAAGCGACTTGACACACAACTCACCTGACTGTAGCATCAGGGCGATGCTATTCTATATACGCAGACGAATGCCGCGCCCACTCTCTGCCGACAACGAACACGATGCGCGCGCTGAATACTTGTGCGTCAAACAGGCCGTTTGCGGTTGTACTAAACATGTTGGCTCTGCGTTTACGGTGTACCGCGACAATATATTCCCCGTACTCATTCAGTTCACTCCTATTGTACATGAACATTAGCGCGAAATTTCGCGTTCTCTCACGTTCTATTTCGTATCCAGCAATGCTCGACGCAAGGTCAGTGTCACGAGGCGCCACAACACCATACCGGCGTAGTATAGAGGCGTAATATAACTTGTTGATGTCGTCTGCCAGCACGCTGCGCTCCTTTAACCATTCATCTTCTTCACTGCTGAATTTGACCTGTAAAGGAAACGCGAAAAAGATATTTTTCTGTTAATGATTCAACGCTCTCATTACGCCTGGCAGTGCTACGTTTGTATATACACACGCCTTTCGTTGTATTGCGTTTCGGTGTAGCCAAGATAATGCATGTGTGGCTGATTGGAAGTATTCAGAATATATAGTATGAAAAATTAGCATAATAAATTATTATTCTTTTTGGAGGGGTTTAATGTCCCAACAGATATGATTATGAGAGATGCCGTAGTGAAGGGCCCCAGGAATTTGAACCACGTTGGATTCATTACCGTGCACCTAAATCTAAGCACACTGGCCTCAAACATTCTGGCCTTCATCGAAAATGCAGCAGCCGCGGCCGGGATTCGATCCCGCAACCTTCGAGCGAGTAGTCGAGCACCATAACCACTAGAGCACCGTAGCGGGTCATAATAAATGAACGTAAGCACAAAGACAGCGATCCTGAAGAGTGCCTTACACGACTTTCGCGCTTCTCGAGTGATGCGCGATCTCAACCTGTTACGGTACTCTCTTTTTCAAGTCAGTGTGCAAGCCAAGGGTGTTTGCAAAATGCCTCACCAAACAACCGGTCACGTAACTTATTGGAGGGTACGTTATGATTTTACACTTTGTATTTCTAAGGAGGTACAAAAAATCGTTACAAAGCAACACCCCAGAGACTGGCCAGATTTTTTTTTTTGCTTCGCGAAACGTTGTGCACTATAGGGCATTCGCGCGAAAATTCATTTAATCTCCAGCTAATATTTCGCGCTTTCAGCCAGGCTTTCGAAATTCTACTCATCCTTATCGGAATCATATGACTTAAAATGGCTACCGTGTCATATACCACGGCGCGAGCTCCTCGCACATATAAGCTTGCAAGTTCAGATTCAGATGATTTATTTTTCTTGAATTACACCAAGAAAGGTGCAGAAAGTAAAGATATAGCAATACCTGACCAATGCCTCTGTACTGGTTTTGACAGAAATAGTAAACAACAAATACATAGTAAACTTTTCGCAGCATACAAAAATTTGTTTGAATGTAGCATGAAAAGACAAAGAAAAACAAAATAAGTAAACAATTCACAATAACCAGTGACCGAACTAGAAAAGGGTCTTTTGCACAGAAGTAAACAAGCAATATGTAAAATGAGAGCATTCATGCTAAGTACATGTCTTTAGGCACAGTATTTGTATAATAAATTAAATAAATAAATAAATAAATAAATATAAATATTAAGAAAAAAATAAAGACACGAGTGCTTCTGAACAAATGTATGACAGGTCGGTATACACAAACAAAAAAGGCATACTTATACACCATATAGTAAGTAACATGTATTTTAATTGGATAACCTGAATGTCAGCGCGTCATTTATTAAGACCTTTTTGAGTTGTTTCTTCAGAAGATTTCGACTAATACCGAAGTCTTCATCTGTTTCAAATCTATTAAGGGGAGACATGGTTTGATATTTCATAAATTACTGGCCATAACTAGCCCGTGTTATTGGCATGTGTAGATTTTGTGCTGTAAAGTAGTACGTTGATTCATTATTGCTGTTATTAATGTATGATTTTTCGCGATGAACTCAGTGAAGTAACTGAAAATAAAAGATATTTGGTAAGCCCTTAACATGTCATGCTTTATAAATTACGGTGATGTTCTTAAATCCCTTGGGTTGCCCTTATATTGTTCAAAGCAGCGCAGGACACGTTTTTTTGTAAAATTACTAATGTATTATAGCTACCTTATGTTGTTGTCCCCCCATACTAAATTGCCATAGCATAATTTCGAGTAAAATAGCCCATAATACATTATGTTTTTAACCCCACAGGGATGAAGGCAGCCGCTTTGTATAAACATCCCACAACATTTTGCCAGTTCCACTGCTAGACTATTGATATGTGCATTCCAAGATAGGTGCTCTTCAAATATTACACCGAGAAATGTTTGCGTTGTGACCGAACAAGATATGCTTTGCAGGTTGATATACCTATCAACGTGCGAGGCATATAAATGACACCTAATAAGCTCTTCAATATTAGTTCGTGTTCTCGACACTAATTGAGTCTTGGTATGATTACCACTGCGCATTTTCACAGGGAAACACACCTTGCTATTTTCGAAGTGTATAAAGACGGTGAAACATCATCATCAATATCATCATCAGCAGCAGCAGCAGCCTGACTCCGCCCACTGCAGGGAAAAGGCCTATCCCCATGTTCCGCTAATGACCCGATCATGTGCTTGCTGCTGCCACGTTCTACCCACAAACTTCGTAATCTCATCTGCCCACCCAATTTTCTGTCCCGTTTTTCTTGTCTTGAAATCCAGTCGGTTACCTTTAATGACCAGCAGTTAACCTGCCTACGCTCTACGTGCCTGCCCCATGTCCATTTCTTCTTCTTGATTTCAACTCTCATATACCTAACACACGTTTGTGCCCTGACCCATTCTGCTCTCTTCCTGTCTCTTAAAGTTACACCTATCATTTTCCTTTCCATTGCTCACCGCGCCGTCCTGAATTTAAATTGAACCCTCTCTGTAAGCATCCAGGTTTCTGCTCCGTAGGTAAGTACCAGTAAGATGCAGCTGTTATATACCTTCCTCTTGAGGGATAGTGGAACACTACCATTCATAATTTAAAAATCCTTGGCGAATGTGTTTCACCCCATCCTCATTATTCTTGTTATTTCACTCTCATGGTTCTGCTCCGCGGTTGCTACCTGTCCTAATTGAAACATAATGTAACAGATAATAGTCTGTGAGCACGATACGATGCGGCACCTATTCATGGTGGTATTCCGTAATTTTCAAATTTTAGTGCAATATCTCCAAAACTGACACATACTTACGAAACATACATGCTGCGATTTTTAAACAAATCTTTGATGTCCGACACGCTCTCTCTGTATCTAAGGCAAACGAATTTGGCCTATTTGTAACAGCTCACTCTAAACTGATAAAACAAGAAGAATATAAAGATATACCTGCCTAATGATCTTAATACGTTGTCCCGCGGATCGAGTGGATGACAGCCTTGGTGTGTAGGCATGGATTCTAACTTTCAACATGCTATCTTGAACACCTAATCATTCCTATTGCCATGACTATCCTGCGCAAGCCGAAGCATGTACGCTGGCCATATCAAGCACATAGAAATGAGAAGATCGAGCGCAGTTTGTTATCACTGTATCTTCACAGAACGTTGCATAAGCTACAGAAAATCGGAGACGACTACAGGCGTGATAGTGGTATCGCCATTTCCTGAAATGTTTACCCAGCTTCGCAGGATGAAAACTGCGGTGGAAGAATAAAATAAGTGTGTAGTGAAGCGCAGGAAAATCCTCGTTGAAATAGGTGGAGGCGCTCATTATTTAAGGCAGTTATCTTGTGGTAGAACTTGCATCGGGTAACCAGGACGATGCCTCAAGGAGCAGTTAAAGGAGCAAAAGCTGGAGCATTATTAACTACTCAGAAAGACATTACGTACTATACTTGCATGTCGGAGGATGTGGTTCCTATTGGGACAACATTGTAGCATTGCGCAAATAGAAAGATTGTTATACGCGAAATTCTAGAGGGCACAACAATAAAACACTACTTTGTTATAACGCGAATCAAGGTTATATCGCATCTTCGCTTTGCGCGTCCGCTCACGGAGAAATTTTAAAAGGCCCATGCTTTACTCAAATGCACGCAACTGTACGAAAAAAAGCAGAATTATTGGTACGAATTCAATATGACTGCTAGAGACACGCACATCAGCACGAATACAATGCGATCATTCATTTACGGAGAAGGTGTTCGTCGTTGTAAAATTGTCTCTTTCGCACCTTCATTCCCCTCTTGCCCTGCACGAACAGGGTATCGAGCAGCTCAAAGGAAACTATTGCCGGGACTCCCAAGTCGAGAGAGCAGCGCACCATCATTTCAGTCGGATTGACTTTCTCCAGTCTTTTGCCGTCGTTCAAGTCTAGGTTCAGAGACTGCATCCATGTCACAAGATCTGCAGTCTGCAAAGGACATATGCGAAAAAGCTTCAGGGAAAACGTTAACACTAGAATTACACTGGCTCACTCTCACATTCGAAATTCGCAGCAACAATTGTAGCCATTTTCTTCGTAAACAAGCCGCATTTTATTAATCGTGTTTCAGCTGCACATATACCTGCTGTATTTTATCCAAAACGTTCTCGTGCCGGTCTGATTGCGTAAACAGCTGCGAAAACCACTTCAAGGAGAATGGAGGGAGGGAGGCATGCCCTGGAGGAAGGCTTAGTGACGCCGGCAACACTCTCTCACCTTGAACTGTCGGATGCGGGCGCCCTATTTCGACAGAGATTATGCAACATACGGCTCTCGCCTTTGTACGTGTTTTTTCACCACTTCCCTTGCGTTAAAGCGATAGACCACGTGAAAGTCGCTTCGCTAACTGGGTAGGCCACGTTTCCTTACGCCAGCGTTGCCTTCAGTTATGTGCGGTGAGGTGCTAAAGGACTTACCTGCTTGCTGCATTTCGTATAACCTTAGAATTTGTGTGTATCGCATTGATTGCATCGCCCTTGCTGCGAAACTCTGACTTTTAACTGCGGAGCACTCTAGGGGCCTGGCTTGTCATCCATCCATACATCTCATGTGGCATACCGCGAAGTGCTAAATACAGGACACAAGCAGTCTAGCAATCTCCCAAAATAAGCTTATAATGAACGGAACAAATCCCATATGTATGAAAGCGGCAGCTTCCAGAGTGCCGACGTAGATGAGAACGATAGGCTCAGTCATGCTCGCGGCTCGCGCACAGCAGCCTCTGACAACGATTCGCGGTCGAGTCTCGGAATAATAAAAATGTGTTGCTGGAGTCTCGGCCTCGTATCTGAGGAGTTCTTGGCGGCGGCTGGCCCAGAGCGCTACATCTGGCGACCAACATGATGAACCGCGCTTTTGCAGCCTTGGACCCCGGAACTTGGCGGTGCCTCTATGACTTCCTGGTCGTGTTACTCAACGCCCTCGGCATCCCGTCTGTCGAAGACAGTCTGCGACGGCGCTGCCGCCCAGCGTTCTTTGAGTGTAGCGACGCAGCAGCGTGCCGGCGCTGACGTGGCGTAGAGCGCGGAAGGTGCAAATGAAACGGGGGGCTCGTGCGACGCCGCGACACCGGCTAAAAACCAGCTGTCCGGGTACGAGGGGGGCGCTGGAGAACGTGAGTACCAAGCCATATGTTGATGTGGCCGTGGCGATCATCGGCGAGGAGTCCGAATAGTTTCAGTGTGGCGAAGAAAAGGCCGATGGGTGAAGGAAGGGCGAACGCGATGTCACCATGGTCATTGTCGGCGATGGAGCGTAGGCGGATTTCGAGTGTGGGGACGAAGCGAGGCGAGACGGTGTTTTGGACCGGGACGAGGCAGCCAACGGCATGGTCGGAGATGTTAAGGAGGAACAGAAGAAAATTTGGAAGCAGCAGAAGAAGAAGGATAACAAGAAATTGAAGAAAAAGAACACTAGGATGACGACGAGCTTCAGAAGCTACCAAACCGGCTTATGTCGGAAATTGATGTAATTCCTGTGAAGCAGCGGAAGAGTACCGTGGATTCAGTGGTACACGTTCGCAACATGTTTGAAAAGAACCCCGACAATGAGACGGAGAAATACACCATGCAAGAGACCAAGAAGGCCAAGGCTGCACACGCCTGGACACGTCTACAGCGTGACCACATGTTTGGATGTGGGTGACATGTGAGCGGCGTGGAGTCGCCGCTTGATACCAAGAAGGCTACTGCCTCCGCGCACAATAAGGACGACAGTGAAGAGGAGGACGAAGAGGAATTCTCTGCTGAGGAGGTCTCGACGGCAAGCGCTAACGATGATGGGCCAGCTGACTGCAAAGACAAGAACCACGAGAAAGACGAGGTAAACAATGACGAGTATGCAGGCAACGCTCGGCAAGCAGATTCCGAGGATGCCAATCCTGATTACAAGGATGAACCAGAGATCAAGAACAAAGAAAAGAAGGAAACCACAGACACCGGCAACAGGGCAGCTGCCACGATGACAGGCGATGCGAAAGTCGACGCTGCGCCCAGTTGTCAAGGGCACGGCCGGGACCTTGGTGAAATGGTAGATGAACTGTGCCGGCGAGTTATCGCGTACGCCACGTGCGGTTCGCCACGGCCAAGTGACATGGATACCGCGTCCTCCTTCCCGGTTTCACCGGAGGTGAGCAAGCAGTGTAGGAGTGGCAGATGCCAGCGCGCCAATGGATGTAGAGAACGGTGGACAATGGCACGATCGCGGCTCGCGCACAGCGGTCGCTGACAGTCTGTCGTGGCCGAGTCTCAGAATGATAAAGACGTGTTGCCTGCTGTCTCGGCCTCGTGTCTTAGGAGTTCTAGGGGGCGGCTGGCTAGGCACCTACAGGTTATCTAATTAACAGAAATAACCAAGAAGTAATCGCAATAACAAACTTAGAATAGCGAAAAACATTTCGGAAACCTATGGCGGACTCCGGGCCGCGCAAGAGAGGGCACCACCTTATCGCCGAGCGAGCGACTGCCCCCTTTCTACGCTGAGCCGACGCTGCGTCGGTACGTATTATGGTTGAAACTACCTGACAGAACCGGCCGCAGACGACGAGTCAATAAAGCGCAGCAAAATGCTCCACGCCGAATTTGCGAATCTCCCTAACAAGATGCTACTCGCGCCGGAAAACCCTGCATGCTTACCTCAAATATTGACGTCATCGATGCTTCCGTAAACCTAGGAAGGGGAACTCTACCAACGGCAATTGATTGGGGCCCGTGCTACGTACTTCCTCCGCTTTCACAGTAGTAGAACTGCCATACATTTTTCCATTTGCCTCCCACGGTGCTTGGTTTCGTGAAGAGAACGGGACACTCTTTCCCATGGTGATATTGTCGATATACATAACCTACGTTCCAGTAGCTTTTTGATTTACCTGACCTGGCCTAAAACACAATGGCCTCGAGGCCACACTCTTGTCAGCGTTTTCCATAAACGCAAAATAATGAAGATAACAGATGCACACTTTTCGTAATTCTGTTAGAGCACGCTTGTACAACCGCGCGCTGTGAAATGTGCCGATATTGTTTTTGTTTCGTTCTCGTTAAAAAAAGAACAATAGATGTTGTTATAGATTGAATTGTAAGCTACTAAGTGGCTTGAAAATGAATGCTGGAATACATTGGTATACTCTCGGTCGTTTCTGTATAGTATTGTGTCGCGAGTACCATTCGAGGCTACTTGAGAATAATGCAGTGCATGATGAACTTACACAGCCTGTAGGCACATACCACTGTGGATTGCGAAATGAAACAAATGGGTGCTTAGGCCTATCGAAGCAATGTCTTTATTCATATAATCAGGCACATTGAAGAATTTAAACCATAGTAGATAGCTAAATGCTTCAACCGCGCGACAGTAATGTGGCATCGTGGATAGTGGAACACTGGAAGGGCATTAAAAAAATTCTGAAAAAAAAGGCCTGTTGTGCAATGATTGCTTTTGAATAGAACGAACAATTTAATTAGAATCGATATTTACCTCATTCCTGTTGCTTTGGACAAACGTCATGCAGGTCTGGTAGAGGCCAGCTGCTTTTTGCGACGCGTTTTGATTTGAAGCTGGCACGTAAGTGTTCTGAAGATGCAATACGTTGAGTTGTCGCGTTTCTTCGGAAACCTGCAAATTACAAACCGAACATATTGAATGCCTTCGCTAACGAGTTCTGGGACGCTAGGTAGAGGTATTACATAAAGGCTTTCTTACGATGTGTCAGTTAGGTCTCCGTACTGGTCAAAAATCGCATACGCCAACCCTAATTTCGTCTCACTTGTGGTAGACAAGATGACAGATCATGTGATCCCTGTTTTTTACAACTACACTGACAACTGTCGAAGCAGTGCTGCAACGACACTTTTTAGCAGCATCAATTCAACAGGATAAACTGGTGATGCGGACGTTTCGTTGCACACCATACAAACTCGCGAGTTACATTTAGAAAAAAAACATAGGATCGGGCAATGACTTCTGACCAATGTCGCTGCCCTGTGGCGTCATGGTAGATTACTACAGTCAGTGTTATGTTAGCTGGAGCACCATTAATGTGTGTACTCAAAAACAACACTCGATTCTTATTCGTCCTTTCTGTGAGAGTTGGATGCACTTGTCTAACATGCTTAAGTCATTCTTCAATCATTTGCATGGTAAAAAGCTCCGAAATAACAGACCTAATTCGCAAAAATTTTTAACAGCCAATTTTGAGTATGTTTGTTTCACAAGCTGAACAGTGCATTTATCAGTCCGCTTTCATTCTCAGCCTATGGGGTTGCAGATAGAAGTCGATAAGCTTAACACTTAGAAAGATATGAGGTAATGTTGAAGACGTTTTCTGAAAAGGCTGTTCTCGAAAATCTGACAAAATTTGTCTTTTAGCACAAGTCTATCCGTTACGTAATAACTCCACTCAAATGGTCCAATTTCTGTAAATTTGCGAAGCGCGAATTAAAACCTGCAGTTACCGATAACCTTCACATAAAAATGTCTTCAAACACCATTGTGCAACAATGTAATGTTCACAGATTGTATGCATAAGCTGAATTGGAATGGCCAAAATGTACGTTAGTTAATAATAAATGCGTTTAGAATAACACCAGAAGTTGGACTGGCTGAACACGTAATGAATTATCAAGCCGTCGATGTGCAATTCAGATAAAAAATGAATATGACATATTTCATTTGGTTGCGTTGCGACTTGACACTCGCGCCTCTTTTAGATGAGCAAGTGAATGCATAGACACCACGGTCATCGTCAAGACGGAAAGTAAAATCAAGCAAGGTACATTTGCCCTGGTCACCCCTCTGTGAGCTGAAAAGTTGCTTAAACGAGGCGTCGACTCCCTTGTCGCTGTCTGTGTACGGTTACTCGTGATGGCAGTTTTACATTTTCGTCTTAGAACCTCAAGACCACACCACTAAACAGCGTACTCCATTTCAACAAAACTTGCAGGTTTGGTCCGTACACTGCGTACGATTGAAAACATATCAGACATAGTGTCACCGTCTAATACAAGGTGCGAATTTCCCATGTTGCTGGCTTATTGTTCTTGTCCTACGATCACGAGTCACGCTCCCCGAGGAGTGCACAGAGAAGCACATATACCAGTTCCGTCTTCCTGTTTTACAATAGCCTAATGACACTGTGGCATTGTACACGGGGATGTGGAGGGTCCCGTGACAACATACCTGGGTCAACTGATTCTGCCCTCGGAATTTTCCGCAGACGTAGCGGTAGAAATCCTGACAAGGGCTTCTGGTTAGGTCCATATTAGAGCGCAGCCACTGCGCGGCAAAGCGGCACAACTGCGATGTGCAAGCGCCTTCATCTGGATCTACCGGCGGCAAAAGATGATGTGAAGGACTTGCGGGTGTGCTAGCCATAGCGGATGGTCTATCCACATCGGCGGATGATGGGATTTTAATCTCAGGCCCGGAAACCATAGGAAAATGTTGTCCGGGTAGTGTATCCACCTAAAAGTGCGTTTCAAGAAAATAAGATTGGAACGGTTAGTTTCGACAGACCCATGTACTATCAGCGTCAAATGAAACCCGAACAGCGGGAAGCATTCGCAATGGTATGGCGCGCGCCGTCCAGTTATCACCCTGGACAGCCGCACATATGCGCAGTGCAGCCATACTGGATGCGCGCACCTATCAATGGGAATAGCTGTACGGCGCGCACTATACCATTGGGAATGCTTGCGGTTGTTCGGGTTTCATTTGAAGCCAATAGTACTGCACATGTGAAACGTTTTTTTAACACTGAAGCACGGACGCTTCGCAACAATCAGCATAATGCTCTTAATCATATGCCATCGTACTAAGGCGAAAATTCTCGCCCCTACCAACCCTGAGAGAAACGGTCTTATAAAAACTAAGATGCGGTTTGAAACCATCGCCCTTGCATTTTGTCTCACTACTACCCGTACTTTGCAAGCTATTTGACCACATTCCCTTATAGTTCAATATTACACTTTCGCTGCGGAAACATCTATTAGCCATAGACCATTTAACTGACTTAAATACCCCATTCTAGGGGCTTTCGCTCCATTTTGATGTGTTCTGATAACGCGTGGAGACCGCTTACTTTCGGACTATGTCGGCCATTGAATTTCTTTTTTATTATTATTTGTAATGGGCGCATTACCCCAAGTCTCTTCGGGATGTTCCAGCCTAGTAGAATGCAGTCTCAGTACTTTATTTGAAAACTGTAGTAAAAGCTATCTTCGTATTCTGCAGCTTTGTAAATGTTAGCTTGATGATATTTGTTTCAATATTTTAGTGTGATCCGCATGAGTATGATTGTTACAGTGAATATCAACTGCAACGCACTGCCCATTTGTTCATCATGTTGCTATACTGCGCCATATTTGTTATAGGGCGGCTCACACTCCTTGAATCAATCAATCAATCCATTAATCAAACAATCAATCAATCAATCCATCTTTAGTTGACAGATTACAAAGGTAATATATTGCAAGGAAAATATTGGCCACCATCCTGCCCTGCGAAAGTGAATGCTCAGCTAAACTGTAGGAAACAGCATATATACTGATGGGTGGCTGGAGGGGGGGTTATTACATTAGAGCAATGGTAGTGCAAATCGCTTTGTGGTCGCTTTGGTAGACCGTCATTGGCTCCGCGAACATTTTCAGCAAGGCGAATTTGTTGCTTTGGTCTAGCATTGTATTCACGCTGTTTTCCTGGTGTCCTTAATTTCAGTGGTCTATCCATGGCAGTTTTAGAATGAACTGAATCAGTTGCGAGATGGGATTTTACTGTCAGAATTCCGGATCATCTGCGTAAAATCTGGCTTCATAAGACACCTGCGCGTCGCTTCGCTATAAAAACTGCATGAAATACGTGGTTGCACAGCAAATCAAGTCGAGTCTTCACCTGCTACCGTCACGGCCCTCACCTTTTCGGGGGTAACGTCTCCAGGCTCTTTGGGGAGCAGGACTACGACGAGGAAGATACCGCACACAGCCGCTGGCAGACAAACGAGCAGGCAGAAGATGGTATGTGTGATCCATCTATCAAATCTTCGGCTGCGCTCCTCGGAACTGTCATCGACATGGGGTCCGCCCTTGCCAGGCATGCGTGTTCTTAGAAACTGAGTTACAAATGTTTGATGTAGTAATAACTAGTTGACAGTTTATTTATTTATTTATTTAGGATACCCTCAGGGCCAATGGCATTACAGAGGGGAGTGGGGGGAAAATACAGAAAATCAGAAATAACTCAAGCAGGTGACGAGAAAATACACAATAAAAGCAAAAAGAAAAAAAAAATCACAATAATTCCTAAAATAAATTCCGAGAAGATTACAAGTAATTACACAAATGCTAGCGGCACAAAAATAAAACATAATACATGAAACGTTAAATAATAACTAATGAGCAACATTTTGGTGTAATCAATGAAAATAGGCACTTGATATAATCAATAATGATGGTGTTCAGTTAAAAAACAAAGAAAAAAAAACAAAAAAATAAAGAAAAAGAACAAAACATTTAGATAGAGATATTGCGTACAGTTTCTTTAAATTGGTTAGTATCCTTGATGGCAACAACACTTGCAGGAAGGTGATTCCACTCATCACTCGTGTGCGGTATAAATGAGTGAAGGAAAGAGGATCTGCAAGATGGAATGCCGACCTTGTGTTGGTGATCGATGCGAGATGAAATGTAATGTGGTGCCGAAAGGAGTTCTAGTCGTAAAAGAGGATGATGATATATCCTATGAAAAAGAGAGAGACGTGCGTGTTTACGTCTTGAGGCTAAAGATGGTAATTCTAGATGAGTCTTCATTAAACTGATGCTAGCGGTCCTATTATAGTTAGATAAAATGAAACGTGCAGAATTGTTCTGAACCTTTTCTATTAAATCGATTAATTTATGCTGGCTGGGGTCCCAAACTGAGGCTGCGTATTCTAGTTTAGGCCTTATAAGAGTTTTATATAGAATTAGTTTGAGGGATTGTGGTGTACGTGAAAAATTTCGTCGTAGATAGCCCAGGGATTTGTTAGCTTTGCTTGTTAGGTATGCAATGTGTGTGTTCCACGAAAGGTCGCATGAAATGTGTACACCAAGATATTTATAACATGAAACACAATCTAGAGGGGTGTTAGCGATATGATAGGCTGGTGGAGTGTTAGTACGCCTGGTAACGCGCATTGCTTTGCATTTGGTTATGTTTAGTTCCATCTGCCACGTGTTACACCACGCACTCATGGCGTTAAGGTCAGATTGGAGGATGGCTGCATCATTGTTACAAGTTATTTCTCTAAATATTGCGCAGTCGTCAGCGAAAAGATGAATATTGGATGAAACACAGGAGGGTAAGTCATTAATATAAATTAGAAATAAAAGTGGCCCCAGAACAGAGCCTTGCGGAACGCCCGAGCAAACTTGACTGGAGGGTGAGTCAAAGTTGTTAGCAGAAACATACTGAGAACGACTGGATAAGAAGGATTCAAGCCATGTGAGAAGTTGGGGATCTATGTTAAGCTGGCGTAATTTGTACATTAGTAGATTATGAGAGACTTTATCGAATGCTTTAGAGAAATCCAGAAATATGCAGTCTGCAAAAGAAGAACGATCAAGAATGGCATGCAAATGATGTGTGTAAATGATGTAAGTTGTGTTTCGCATGAATAAGATTTGCGAAAGCCATGCTGAGAGTGCGTGAAAAAGGAGTTAGATTCGAGATACTTGGCAAGATTTGAAAACAATATATGCTCGAGAAGTTTACATGGAATGCTGGTAAGAGAAATGGGTCGGTAATTAAATGGAGAGTGCTTGTTACCTGATTTATGAAGTGGGATCACCTTCCCTATCTTCCATTCCGCTGGAATAGAACCCATGTCAAGTGATTGTTGAAAGATTTTGGATAAGATGATAGAACTGTAAACACTCGTGCTTTTCAGAAACTTCGGGCTAATTGTGTCGCAGCCAGGGGGGAGAAGAAAGCTTTAATTTATTGATTAGGCACTCAACTCCACTCGGGTCCATTAGTATCGGATACATTGACGAGGGATTATGACACTGCATGATTGGGAGTAAAACACATGTGGATGATGAAAAATTGGAAACAAAAACATCGTTAAGGACAGATGCGCACTGTTCAGAAGGTATAACGTTTCCTGCGTCATCTATGAGGCCTATAGCGTTGTCGTCTCTTGGATTGATGACGCGCCAGAATTTTCTAGTATCAGTTTGAAGCATGGAAGGCAGGGTGTTTTTAAAAAAGTTTTCTTTTGCTTTGCGAAGTACATCTATATATTCATCTGAAACTAGTTTATGCGCGTTCCAATGATTAGCACAAGGACAATTTTTCGCTGATCTGTAGAGACGTTCTAGTTTAATAATAATACACACACTGCTCTTCCGTATGAAGCGAGGAGCATTAGGATATGACCAGCTTGCATGCCGAGATACACTTCACAGACTAGGTTATGTTTCACGGAATACATTTTTCCTCTGTCAACCTCTGTACATGTCCTGGACGGCGCTCCACGTGGTTATATTAACCTGCTTACGCATGTGTCACTCTTTCAGACCTAGTGAATGTAACGTATGAAGATAAATATTATCTAGCTTCATGGATACAGTGCTGAAAACAAAAGTTTTGCAGCTCCTACGCAACGATGAGTACTGACTACGCAGAATCAATCGCCATAATCAAGTCGCAATACTGGGTACAATTTTGCTAAATGGACACCATACATTGGAGGCTGCGTTTTGATAGGTGGTGTAATCTTAGTATTCAGTGTGCTAACTAAATGTTAGTGGTTTGATAGCGCTAATAGGCTCCGATAGGCAGCTGTAAACACGTCATCAATTGTCATCCATGGCGGCCCCATTTTTATGCAGGAGATATGCAAGAATATGGACGTACATCGATATAGTCGTATGTTAACGAACTGTAGGCTGTCAAAGTAATTGAGGAGGGACCCACTATGGTAGACGCCATACTTGTGCATTCTACTTGGTATGGCCACTCGCAAGCATAGTGAATCTGGCGCTTGTGTCTATGGGAGCTGCAACGCAGAGCGCATCAGCCAGCACGGAAATGATGGGCAATGCATGGATTTGCCTCAGGTACCTTCATTCGGCCACATGTGCCTTTTTGGCTGTTGAAACTGATAACTATTAACGTGCGAGCGAAACTTACTGTAATAATTACAACGTGCACGAAGACATTTTGCATTCGCATGTGTAAAAAGATTCCAATATTCAGAAATTCGGAATGATGTAGCTATAGTTTCAATGATGACTTTTATGCTGAAATCTAGATTTAGCAGCAATTTCCGGAAGTGCAGTAGGAAATGCGAGTACTTTTTTACGTACAGTACGCCTACATTTGATATCTGTTCAATTTAAATATTGTTTATTGGTGCGTAAAGAAGTGAAAGTGTATTAGCGAAACGAGTGTGTGCTCATTTGATTCTTCGTATGTAGAGAGTTGTTTTATTTCGCAGCTTTTTAGCCCACGTCATACAGTTTCCGCGTTTGGTGGTTTCAGTTATTGGTGTCAATGAAAAATATTCCGTCTTGTACGAAAAAGTGACTAGGTTCTGATGTGCAGTGTTCAGCTCGCAAAAAATCTAGCCTAATGATGAACTTGTCGATGCGATGTGCTAATCACGCCAAACATTTTTCGCCGACCTAGGCCTGCTTCCTCTTTCCTTTCTTTATGTGATATGCAATTAAAATAATTGACTTATTCACACATGTCTTTATCCGTAACTTGTGACTAGGTTATTACGTGATGAAATTAAGCAAGTGCAAAAAGAATTGCTGGCTTTTCTTTGGCGCACGCGCACGTTAAAAGTAGAGTTGGGGCAGCTATGCATGAGATGTGTGAATAACGAGAAAACAGCGCCGCTCTTGGCCTTCCTCTGCTTAATTTGCATAGCGTTAATTAGCAAGATTTCACGTACGGTACTCCCTAGTTATCCTGATCTTAATTAGCTCGGTCTTAGCACGACCTGCCTTAGTAAGCACGTCAGTATTAATTCGCACGATGTTAATAGATTAGGTCTTACTTAGCATAGTAATATTTAGCTTAGTTTTGTTCAGTGTGATATTAGCATGACTTCACCAAATTAGCTTGGTATTAGCAGAGCTTGGATTAATTAGCTTGATCTTAGCATAGAATAATTTAATTGGCTGGCTAAGCTTATTGCGGCAATGCGAGGTGACGTGATGGCTAAGCAGAGTTTTTGTTGGCACCACGCGGCCTAACCAAGCGTTTAAAGGGCTCCGGTGTTAAAAAAGCGACGCTGTCCGGTGCAACTGTCGCCTGCTGTGCAAATACTTCTCACCCGCACGTCTCAACGAACCGAGCTGCAATGCAGCTGAGAGGGTGCAGAAAGATCCTAAATCAGCGCTGCACCTCTCCTGCATCTTTTCTTAGGAAAAGGCAATTTGAAGTACCTCGTGAACAGTACAGGCACATTTCACGGACACCGTGTAGCAGCCGCCTACAGCCGCTTTTGTCGCGAAACGATGTTTGCGAAGTTCTGCAAACACTGAGCAGTCCCACATGGCTACCTTGACCCTCTTAGGCTGATTAATCCAAATCCACTTGCCATGTTCACCACGAGCCATTCTTTTATCCGAAGCAAAAGCCGAAACACAAAAATTAGGCAGATCCCAAGTACCATGGGAATCGATGTTATGCGAAGCATGCGGAGTTAAGGTGGACTGGGTTGTAATTTTTTTATTGGGGGGAAACGTTACCAATGACGCTAAAGATATGTACAAGTATTTTACGCAAGGACATATGTTGAACAGTCGCATATGTTTCATATAACCAGTTGCTTACAGTCGCGTAACGATGCTCACAGAAACATGTGTATTACCAACACCGGAAGCCGTAAGCTGATATGTAGCGCTTGTGCTTGCGAGGATGGTATCCATGGATAGTGCTACGTAAACCAAATACAGTGGATGACGCTTAAGTATACAATTGACGTTAACCGGACATCTTTGTCATAGGTGTATTTATGTAATGTTTATAAAATTATATACCCGGCAATGCAAGCACAATTGACGTTTCACCAACATTACGCCTCCATACGGTCTTTTTCCAAAGCATTTTCGAGACCTGACGTGGCTATAAGGTTGAATACTTGATTTACACGCAGAATGGTTGGGTTCGATTCCTGCTGGAACTCTGATTTCTATTTTTAGCCTTCATCGGGTCAACGCCGCCGTTGTCAGTTTTTCTTAACGCTCTCGCAATTAAATTACCAATGTCTGTCCTCGCCGTCACTTGGTAGATATAAATTGTCGAACACCTGTGGCGCATGCCCGCATACTGCGGCCCGTGGTACACGGGTATGAGCCACACGTGTCTAGAGAAGTGAGTTTGACGATGTACACGACGAGATTTTCACGTTATTCAAGTCACGACCAGCCAGACTTATTCGTCAAGTCTTCTTACCCTCCCACACTAAGTTTGGTCGACCTCAAATTAAGGAGGCGATCACGAGAGCACCCAAACGCAGGCGGCTAGATAGATAGATAGATAGATAGATAGATAGATAGATAGATAGATAGATAGATAGATAGATAGATAGATAGATAGATAGATAGATAGATAGATAGATAGATAGATAGATAGATAGATAGATAGATAGATAGATAGATAGATAGATAGATAGATAGAACCGCTCAATGTGCTTTCAGTACGCGATGAAATGCTTCGGATTTAAAATTAAACAAAGCCACAAGTGTGCTCGAAGCCGCAATCCCGAATCTGGGCAAATATTTGTCCTACACATCATTCCCATGGTGCGCTGAACGACCACAGCGCTAGAATTCCACCCAATAAATATTTTAGGAAATTCTATGGTCGGCAGAATTATCTGTTGTGCAGGCCTAAGTACTAGAGTACTAAACGAGCACATACGGTCAAGATATTCGTAAGAAGCTTTTCGGTATTTTGTTTAATTTGGTTTCATCGCAAATATCACCAATACATTACTTGGTCCATTCCAAAGTTCGAGCTTTCTTGACCTGAATTGCAGTCTGAGCTGCGATAGCCAACATATCACTCGAGCTTGCTCCCATAGAGGAGCTGCGGCGATATCCGAATACATTTGGCTACATCATTCTGATTGCGCACAAGAAGTCACAGCCTACATCTGCACAGATAAATCAGAAGGAAAGAAAACTGCGACTTTTAACCTTTCATTTACAAGCACTGAAAATAGTATGAATGTGGAAGGGAAGCCTGTTATACAACAATGACCACCATCAAATAGAAGACAGCATTTTGTAATAAATATAATGACATTTTCTCTGAAATGCATGTTTGTATAAATGGGAACGAATATCGTTGGCTAATTGCACAGCGTGTAATACAAGACACAAAAGCACACAAAACGAAATGCTCAGAGCATTCAGGTAAACCTATTCTCGACATGTAACGATTCTTTTGTGATCAGCACTTAGGCAATGCAACAATTCCTGAGTCATTTTTAGTAACGGGAGTGTTAAAATTCTCTAACTCTACGCGTAAAAAATGAACAAGTTGGTCACTGAAGAACATTTCATAGTCCTTATATGATGACCTGTATAACATCAAATCATCCCTGTCACTAATAGGAAACGTATAAATTTATAATAAACAAAAATAGTCACTGGGGTATTTAGTGTGATACCGCGAATGACCATGCGGCTCGCCCTAATTGGGGGGACTCGGGAATAGTTTAGACCACCTGGGTTCCTTAATGTGAGCCTAATTCTAAGCGCTGGGGGGCTTTCGAATTTCGCTTTCCCATCGAAATGCGGCCGCTGGCGCCGGGAAGAAAACCCGTGCACTCACGTTTAACAGCAGGACGCCTTAGGCACTATGCCACCATGGAGGGTGTTCAAATATTACTCACGCGACATGAGTCTCTATGAGGATAGCTTCCACACAAACAGTAAATGATATTACAGTAATGGCGCGGGCGCGATTTGTATTGTCGCCGAAGTGACTGCTGTGCTGACGCAATTAATCTTCGGTATTGAAAATGGGCTATCTCTTGGCATCCAGTCAGTTACCTTAATAACCAGCGGTTATCCTGCCGACGTGCTACGTGCCCGGCCCATGTCCATTTCTTCTTGATTTCAACTATGATATCCATAACCCCCGTTTGTTCCCTCACCCACTCTGCTCTCTTCCTGTCTCTTAATGTTACACCTATTATTATCCTTTCCATCGCTCGGGTAACTGACTGGATTCCAGAGATGTCAAACGCGTGAGGGGGATACGGAAAATTAGGTGAGCAGATGAGATTAAGAAGTGTGCAGGTATAACCGTGGCAGCAGAAAGCTCAGAACCGGGTTGATTGGCGGAACACGGGAGAGGCCTTTGCCCTGCAGTGGGCGTAGTCAGGCTTATGATGATGATGATTATTGAAAATCGGCGTATAGTGCGTATGTGCGTTCGACGTCCGCTAACGTGTCGCATGGAAGCTTCAGAAATAAAGCGTAAATTTTTACAAACGTTCAGATGAACTATAGGACGCCGTTGAACGCACAGCCACATGAGATTGTTTTCAAGCAATCACAACAGGTGCACAGACCATTGATTCCCTACAAAGTCTGCCTTGATTTCCTAAAGCGCCATCCATACACGTGATCAAAAACGACAAGAATACGTACAGGATGCTTTGAGGAAACACCATCCAGGAGGCATATATTAAAACGCTTAGCGAACAATGAAGAAATATCAAGTGGTAGGCATTGAATTGCAACATTGCTTTGTGGTATTCACAACAGTGGCGATATTTCTTAGAGAAATAAATTCTACTTCACACAACTTTTTTAACGAGTGTGTTTTATGCCGGGGTCCACGAAGGCTTTAGCGACGTATTTCCGTCAAGGATATGACGTTGATAAAATGAACACTACGAAATCAGAAAGAAAAAAAGATGTTCCCGGTCGGGAATAGAACCTCCGACTTCTCAGCCCGCGACGGCATGCGCCCGACGCTCTACCGACTGAGCTATACCTGCTGATGCGAGACACTCTGAAAGCGCGCCTTGTATATCTCACAGATTTTCTCTCGCACGCTGCCCTCTGTTGGAGGGGTGGGGTGATGCCGCGGTCGGTGAGCGATACAGAGAAGTAATGCGGCATGACACTAACGCCTACAGACAACAATTTGTCGACGACACAGTTAAATGATGACGTCTGAGATTCGAGCAATCTCGGAGGCCATGGTTAAAGCGTCTCGACAGCAGCAAAAAACACTGATCGTGCTAGCATGGGGGAGTCGCCCTAGACTCCCCCCATGCTAGCACGTGTCTGCGTCTCACAGCTCGTTGTCGGAGTGGTGCAGCTTCCACATGCACCAATGGTGTTTCGCGTTCGACTATTTCGAGTGCGATAGCACCGGCTAATAAAACTGCTGCAGTAAGCGGTGCAAAATAAGAACGATGTCGACGGGTGAATGTTGTACCTCAGTGGATCGAGACAGAGGCTAGCGGGACGTGGAACGCCTGCGCGCGTTACCCGGCCCAGGCTACGAACATCTGCCTCTCGTGTTCCTGACGCTAAGTGTGGTGGAGTATGTATGAGCGCAGTGGTATGTTACCCTATTACTCGGCAGCGCACACAGTGCCGTTTATCTCCTTAATTTACGACGCTTTGAAAAAATGCATATCGAGTACAAGTGTTCATTACGTGTTTGTTGATGTCATTTTGCTCGCGATGCACGATACGCTGGGTCCAGGTATAGGTTAAAAACTTCAGCTACAGCAACGGTTAAATTATGATCATTATCATCTCCATCGCGTTAGTCGTAGCGATAGAGATGAACAACTAGGTGTCAATGTGGGTGAATCCATGTCAAACGGTGCTATAGCTGCCAAACACCAACAGAAATATTATAACCTCGCAGAATCACTACCCAATAAGCACTACTTCTCTGACGACACTTTTCACTTTCGTGTGACATCGACTCCTATGATGGAGGGATCAGCAATGTTTTTTTTTTTTCTGGAATGCCGACTGACCAATGATGCCGCCTATTGCCTGGGCATGTCAATGATAGCGTCTTATCTATTCAAAATGAATGCTATGTGCGAAAAATATCAGGCGGCAAGAGACATCGAGCACATTCTGATTTACCCTGCTATCTTCGTGTTAATTAATTAGGTGTCTTAAATGCGGTCGATCATATAGTCGAAAACCGAAAATATCTTCACCATGGAGCAGCTCAGTGGTAAGGGCGAAGCGCTGAAGTACAGTAGACGGCGTTGAAGGGCTGGTGTTCCAGTGGCGTGTGCAGGATGACGTGGCTTGCTTGCTTGCTTGCTCGTTCCTCTGATCTGGCTCTTACCCACTACGGGCGATTGGCCAAAAATCCGGTGGTTAATGCTAGTGACATGGCTCAATCGTCTGTAAGAACTAGGGAATGATGACGAGCAGCACTTTTTCTCCTGCCATGCACCAGTTAGGGTAGATAATATACAAATGAATCATTATCAACGTCTAAATAATGATATGAGTATTAAATATAGATTTCAGAAGAGCGCAAAGTTATTAAAAGAGTTAACCTGTGTCAATAACAAAAAAAAAAGAACTCTCAAAGCATTTTTCTATGCAAAGGCTTCCCTGCTTGCTTGTTCCTTAGAAGTGATTCCTACCTGCTATGGGGCATTGGCGAAAAAGACATTATGACTGCAGCATCTTTATTGTTTCCTATAATGAATTGTGCAACCCAGTTATAGAAAAAGAGAGACTGCGTAGCAATGGAGAAAAAGGCCCGCAGTAAAATATAGTCTGTACAATGCGTAGCTAAACGTTAATGTAGTTCTTGATACATGTTTTGTATGTTTCGCTTTAGGCCTATATGTTTCCTTTTTTCTGTTATACATATGCACTAGGCATTCTAACCTATATGCAATATCCACTTTGTGTTTTCAGATTGTATAATTGATATCATCGTGTAACGACGACTGATCATGTCACAGGGTCGTACATGTTTTTACAGCTAAAGCTGTAAATGGCTAGGCGAAACGAAAAGCCGTTCGCCACGAGAAACGATAAAGGTCTCCATTGGCTGCGCAGTCAGTTACATCGTTCTCTACGTCGCACCCAAGCGCGCGCACGTTTGGGAACGCCGTTAGTGACGCCATTCTCTGCGTCGTACCCAAGCACGCGTGCAATTGGTTGCGCCGTCAGTGACGTCGTTTATCCCTTGGCAGCTGTGCCACCGAGCCCGCGAGCAGCAGTTTCAACTTAAAACTTCCACATGGAGAGGGCACGGATAGTACGAACGCCCGAGCTTCCACGTACGAACGTACGAACTTTCCACGAGCAGCGCCGACAGCTCATCCGTGAAAGAATTCATGTTCACCGGGCCGATGCAGCAGTACGGGCACAGGAGCAGGCCCGGGTGCCGAAGCGCAAAGAGCAACTGCGCACCGAGGATGCGGCAGTCTTGCGAGCCGAATGCAAGTAAGAACGGCGACCCGAGGAAGCGCCGTTACAGGCTACGCGGCGTCAACGTGGCAAAGGCGGGAACGCGTTCGCCGGGCCCGGGCCCGCTTTCGGCGGGAGTTTCTCGAGCGACACTTTAGCTTCGGCTGCGACGTCTGCGACCGCCTGTGGCCGCACATTTCAGCTTCGCCTGTTAAAGGGGCCCTGAAACGGTTTTGACGATTTTGTACAAACACATTGGGCCAGTAGACCAAGTCCTAAGGCTAATTTACAGACTAATTTAAGCTCTCTGCTTACACTGTGTAATTTATTACAACGCTATAAAGCTGCGAATCGCTGCAGATCACTGCGGCTCAGCCCAACGCGTTTTCAACCGCCCCTTGCGAGTACGACATGCAGTGTCCGCACGACGTCATTGGGGCTGCTGGCGACGTCATTGGGGCTGCGGTGTGCGCGCACGAAAAATTGGCTGGTAGGGTGGCGGCACCTGTCGGAGCAGATATCAACCACTCCGCGATGTTTCTGTTGCCAGACGGCGTGCGTGCTGCCGGGCGCACTGGGCTATGGTCTCCGAGATGCACGCAACCTGTCGGCGTGCAATCTCGGAGGTCATCACTGGGCGAAGCTCAAATCGTCGAGTGTGCTCACTTGAGCTCTGCGATCGCCAGCGATGCCAGCGTGTCTCATGAGTTGAGGAGGCAAGGCAGGGGTGAGAAGGAGGGTATGATATAATTGTCCGTAGCCGCCTTGGTACACAGCATCAGTGTAGTACTCAGCACACTTGTACTTTGCCTGCAAGTACATAAAGTGTTGATCTATAGCGGCAGGGAGGGCATGCTTTCTAACCTCTAGGAATTACATGTCACAAGTGACAGCCCGCATTTCCCACGGGGCCACGCGATCCTTATGACAGCTTAGTAGGAGTTTCGAGACCGGTATATGCAGACTTTCGAGGTGTGACGCCACTCTGATAGGATACGGTGGCATAACTGATGGTCGCCTCGAGAACAGGTGAGTGTTTGATGTGTCCTGCAATAGATCGCGAGATGGATGGTCGACATGGGAAAGCACCTTGGTGGCATACAGGATGCTTGTGAACTGCCGTCGTCGTTCTAGTGACCACCGGTCTGTCTCAACATACAGGCTAGCTGTAGGGCTGGTTCGGAAAGCACCACAGGCCAGACGAAGCCCAAGGTGGTACACTGGGTCAAGCATCTTTAGTGTGCATCTCGACGCTGATTCGTACACCACAGAGCCATAATCAATACGTGATAGCACTACACTGCTCAGAAGGTTTAATAGACAGTCACGATCTGTACCCCATGATTGATGCGAGAGAAGCTTCAGTAAGTTTAAACCCTTCAAGCATTTCAATCGCAGCTGCTTGATATGTGTAATAAAGGTGAGATTTTCATCAACCACAACACCTAGAAATTTGTGATCTTTCTTAGTGGCTATGGCTTGTCCGTTCATTGAAATGTTGGGGAGTGGCCTAATGCCACATAGTTTAGAAAAGAGTAAGCAGACAGTTTTCCCACAGTTAAATTTAAAACCGTTTTCGTCTGCCCAGCTTGAGAGTTTCTTTACTGCCAACGGAATTTGACGCTCACAGATGGCTAGGTTGCATGATTTGAAGCTGATGTGAACGTCATCCACATATACGGAGTAAGACATTGTTTTGGGCAGTACAGTGCTTAAGGAATTCATTTTAACAATGAAGAGGGTGCAACTAAGAACACCACCTTGGGGGGACACCATTTTCCTGCGTAAACCTCTTTGATAAGGCATTTCCAACACGGACCACGAATGTACGTTCAGGGAGGTAACTTTCAATGGTATTCAGCATGTTTCCTGACACTCCCAAAGAATGCAGAGCACGAAGAATACCATAACGCCATGTCGTGTCGTAGGCCTTCTCCAAGTCAAAGTATACAAAAAGGCAGTGCTGTTTGTGAATGGCGTCCCTGACGTAGGATTCGAATGCTACTAGTTGGTCAGTTGTCGACCGGCCGGAGCTGAATCCGGCTTGACGAGGATCAAGAAGGCCATTATATTCAAGGTAATACACAAGGGGGCGATTTATCATTTTTTAAAACACCTTGCACAAACAACTAGTTAACGCAATAGGCCTGTAACTAGCAGCAAGTGTGGCTTCTTTTCCATGTTTAAGGATGGGTATGATGACTGCCTCTTTCCAGGCTTTGGGTAGACGCCCAGAGGACCACACGTTGTTGAATAGAAAGAGAATCGCGTCAAGAGTGTGTTCGTGTAAGTGCTTCAGCATGCCATATGTAATCCTCTCTGGGCCTGCTGCTGAGTTGCCACATGTTCCCAGTGCCACCTTTAGTTCGTCTATAGTAAAATTGGTATTGTACCCTCCTGCGGATGGCCTATCACGGTTAGGTTTACGTTCCTCAGCAAGCTTGTGTCGCTTAAAGGAGTCTGTAGAATGTGCAGATCTGAAAATATACTCAAAATGTTGGCCTAATGCATCTGCCTGGTGTTCCAGTGTATCACCAGCAGTAGCACTGCATGAGTGCCGTGCCCTTGAAGTGCTCTGACTCTGTTGTACACCTTATGTGTATCAGTGTAGGAGTTCACCGAGGAGAGAAAGGAATGCCAGCTCTGCCATTTAGATTCTCCGCGGATACGCCTACCGTTTGCTTTGGCACACTTGAAATTCACTAAGTTGTCAGCTGTAGGATACCTGCGAAATTCGGACCAAGCTTTGTTTTGGTTCTCACGAGCATTTTGGCACTCCGCATTCCACCAAGGCCTTCGTTTGTTTCGTGTCTTGTTAGATGTATGTGGGATGGATTGCTCTGCGGCCTGTATAATATGCAGTGTGATGAAAGCTTCAGATTCATCAATGCCGAGGTTTTCAATTGATGAGCGTGACAGTTTTGAGAGTTCTCGGAATTTTATCCAGTCAGCACCCTGTTCTATAAACCTGATAGCATTTACGACTGGACTTTTGCTTGCTGTGTGTTTTAAGCAGACAGGAAAATGACCACTTCCTTAGATATGAATGACAGCCCACTCAGTGGTTGCCAAGAGTGAAGGAGAGCCGATGGCAAGATCTATTGCTGTGTATGAATTGTGCGCTACATTGAAATACGTTGGCTCTTTTCTGTTAAATATACAGGAGCCAGAGGAGAACAAGAAGTTATCGATTAGGGAACCCCGGGAATCTGTTCTTCTACATCCCCATAGGGGGTGGTGCGCATTAAAATCTCCAACCAATAGGAATGGATGCGAGAGCTGGTCGATGAGTGTTTCAAATTCCCCGATAGTCCGGAGGGATGTATAGTGAACATACAGTTGTGATTCGTCCAAAAATTAGGGTTCGTATTGCCGCTGCCTCTAAATCAGTCACCAGAGTGAAGCTTTGAGACGGAACTGTTTTCTGCACCATGATAGCGACACCGCCAGATGAATGGGCAGTGCCTTGCCTGTCATTTCGGTATACTACATATCTTTTTAAAAAAATTGGTGTGTGTTGGGTTGTGGTGCGTTTTCTGCAAGCAAAGTATGTTCGGTTGGTGTTCTGCAAGTATTTCACAGATGTCGTCCAGGTTCTTCAGTAGGCGTCGGCAGTTCCAAAGAATGATACTCTCGGCAGCCATTTTGGTGAATGAGGAAAGGAGGGTGACTTATTCAGACTTCGCCGCCTTTATCAGGCGGCTGGACTGGGGGTGTTTCTTCCCCTTGAGGCGGTCTACAGGGCCGCGCCTCGCTTGGGGGGATTCCGTCAGCATCGGAGACGCTGAGGATCCTGGTGCCACTTCCATTGCCTCCGGTGGGCACTCGGAGGCTGATGGAGGTTTTTCAAGAGGGACAGATGTCCTCTCACTTATCTGTGTCGTCCCTGAGGTCTGATGGAGGTTGACCTCCGGGACTTGGAAGGTTTGTGCAGCCGGCGGCTGCTTGTTTGGGGGGCCGAGATGTGCACGCATCAGCAAAGCTGTACTGCGTACCCACCGTCACTAGACGCCGCCCGGCCCCCCGGCGCGCTGCGTCAGCGTACGATCTTCCGGAAAAGGACGAGACCTTCTTGCGGGCTTCAGAGAACGTGATTTTTTTCTGTTACTTTGATGTGAATTATTTCCTTCTCCTTCTTGAACGTTTCACATGTCTGCGAGTAGGCGGCGTGCGGCCCGTGACAATTAAGACATTCTGTTTGCGTGGAAGTGCAGCCCTCGGTTGGGTGCTCATGATCACCACATTTCGTACATGTTAGTTTTCCGCGACAAGTGTTTGATCCATGTCCGTATTTCTGGCATTTGAAGCACCTTCTAGGGTTGGGTATATAGGGGCGGACTTTACAGTGGAAGGAATGCAGCTTTCACAGCTTCGGGCAGGGCGGAGCGATTAAACGTTAATACTATGTGGGGCGTCACCACTTCTTCACCATTCCGCCTGATGGTGATCCGATGGATGGCGACTACGCCTTGCTCTCTGAAGCCTTCAAGGAGGTCAGTTTTCGGTCTCTCGCATTAGGTCACGTTGTGAAATCACGCCTTGGACAGTGTTAAGACTGCGGTGGGGGGGTTATGGACACATTCAAGTGAGCAAAATGGTTCTGTTTCAGGAGGGTGTTTGAGTGCTCTTTCTGGGTCACTGGATGAAAGTTTCTTTGCGTCGTACTTTTTGCCGATTAGGTTTTCAAGGGTTCTAGCTATGAGTAAAACCGACAATGCTGCAACAGAGTCATTATCTGCAAGAGAGTGTATGATCAGAAAGCGGGGAAAGTGGTCACAATCGGTTCGGGTTTGTTTAGGGCTTTCTTCGGTGCGGTTCCTTTTCAGGGACCGATCATTGAGAGGGGGGAAAGATTTTGCTATATGAAACATTTGAAGTTCGGCGGCGATGGTGACCACCCACAACCGAGGCCCAACAGGGGGGACGCTACAAGGGGGAACACTTGAAGTCGCCAGCCATACATCGCCGCTATAACCATATATAACTACCCAAGGTAGGGTAACTACACAAGGTTAACCCTTGCCGCCAGGAAAAAAACGAAGTAAATTGAAGAGAGGAGGAGACAGGAAAGCGTAACAGTGAGAGAGAAAGGCGAAGGTGTGAGGGGAGAGAGAGAAAGGAAAAGGCGACTGCCGATTTCCCCTGGGTGGGTCAGCCCAGGGGTGCCGTCTACGTGAAGCAAGGGCCAAAGGGGTGTGTTGCCTCCACCGGGAGGCCTTAAATGCCCCCCGGCAGTGCCCATACCGACAGTGCCCATAACGGCGCATATTCAGCGCAACCCCGATATGGCCAGCAACCCCGGGACATCGAGGACAACTTGGTTCAGCAGCGCGTGGCCCCGTCTGCCGGGCGGCAGTCGCGTTCACCGTTGCCGAGGACATTTTCACCTCCGCCCCAGCGATATGCTGGAGTCCCCGCCGGGAAAACTAACTAACGCGACCTTTGGAGGCGACGTCGCTGGCAGTCGACGTGCTCAAGACCTCCGATTGACGCAAACTAAGGCTGCAGGCCCGACTGAACGGGATGACCGGCTTACTCTCTGTATACCTGTGCTGATCGATGGTTATGCGATTTGCGCTTTAGTGAACACCGGGGCTGACTATTCCATTTTAAGCGGGAAAGTGGCCACACTTCTGAAAAAGGTAATTACGCCCTGGCATGGCCCACAGATTCGAACGGCTAGTGGCCACGTCGTCACTCCCCTTGGCTCCTGTACGATTAGGGCTCGGATTTACGGATCTACGGTCGTAGCCAGCTGCTTTGTCTACGTGAATGCTCCCGCGACGTTATTCTTGGTGTGGACTTCCTGCGGGAGTACGGGCTATTATTGATCTCCAAGCACGTCGCGTCACCTTCTCAATTGACCGAGCAATTGACGGGCAAGAGATCAACAGCGTGCAGACGTTCTTCGTGTTTCTGCCGACAGTGTCACATTCCCCTCCCCCCCCCCCCCCCGAACCAGTATTATAGTGGCAGTCACATGCTGTGCATTCCGAAATGGTGAAGCGGTCGCAGAGAGCAACTGGGAACACCTGTTGACCCAAGGTGTTGGTGCGGCCAGGAGTGTACTAATACAGCTTCGTGACGGGCGGTCTCATTTGTTGGTTACAAACTTCAGCAACAAGGATCGACACCTATTCCGCGGCACTTTGTTAGCGTTTGCAGATGAAGTAGCAAACGTTCGGAACTGCTTCACATCTAAAGTAGCGGAGACTGCAGATACGCCACTGGGCACTGTCGATATAAACTCTGAACTGTCTGCTGATAACCAGGCAGCATTGCGGAAGCTGTTGCTTGAATTCAAGTCATGCTTCGCCAGTTCTCCAAAGTTATGTCAGACTTCCATTGCCAGGCCCAGGATCAGCACTTACGACGACGCACGCCCGATACACCAGCAGCCTTACCGCGTGTCAACAAAAGAACGCCAAGCGATTCATACGCAAGCTCGAGTGATGTGGCGAAAGGCGGGCTAGTTGGTACAGCCGTGAGCACTGTTAGGGTGAACACGCGAGCGCGTGGCAGACGGCATTGTCAGCGGCGCGTAACAGCGATCGTTGGAAACATTGCACATGCGCAGCATGTGCCCTGCGATACACTCTTTCCCCTGCGCACCACGTCATGGATACGCTTGTTCGTCGTCTGCTAGCCGCATTTTTGTCGGCTAAGCTGGTGCATCATTCATTTCGAGGTCCATCTGGATTAAAAATTTGGGCATGAATGAAAAAATGAGTATCAGGTCGTTTTATTGGAAACTATTTATTTAAGAAATCTGCAGAGCTTAAAATCTACACAACTTAAAATGCAGGGTGCATCAGCTTAGCAGACAAAAATGCGGCTAGCAGACGATGAACAAGCGGATCCATGACGTGTGCGCGCGGTGGAAAGAGTATATCGCAGAGCACATTCTGCACATGCGCAATGTTACCAACGATCGCTGTTGCGCGGCGCTGACAATGCCGTCGGCCACGCGCTCGTGTGTTCACCCTAACAGTGCTCACCGCTGTACATAACTTAAGCCTTGAAAAACAGCGCAAAGACAGTACGAAGGAAAGCGACACAGGGATGGGCGCTGACTGCCAAGTGAAATTTTTATTGACGGAACCAAGAATAAGTAGATAGACAAAAGAGTGAAAAATACGATAAGGTTACGAGATTTTCTGTCACGTGCGTGACGTCAAATATCTCATTTCTTTTTTTAACAATTCGAGTGACGGAACGCTTATACATTGATCACTCCTTTGGTGGATGACTAAGGCCTCAAATATATCCCGCGTGCTTCTTTAACGATATCATTTTAGGATGGTGACGTCAGACAGACTGGGGGGTGCACCCATGCCTGGCACAATGAGTGGCTAAATTACTACCGATACCAGGTCTTAATGAATTGGCATGTTCGCGAAGCCTATCATTGATGCACCGCCCAGTCTGTCCCAAGTACACGCTGCCGCACGAGCACGGAATTTCATACACGACGCATGTCGCGCACTCGATGTATGGCTTGGCGTGTCTCTTCGGACAGCTGGCTCTGCTTCCTTCCCTTTCGTTCACACGGCCGCACATGCCGCCCAGCTTGAAAGGTGCTGAAAACACGACTCGAACACTGGCACGTCCAGCCGCCTTCTTGACCCTATGTGAAACTCCGTGTACTTAGGGAATCAATTCCACATTGCGGTTCGGCTCTCGTTGCTCTCGAGTGCGACGCCCCTGTACCTCCGTCAGTAGCACTTCAGCCAATGACACAAGCAACTGTCGTGAAAATCTCACGGCCAGCAGCCTCTCAATTTGGTTCGAGAAACTAGGGTGCACCAAATGTGCGTAGGAGCGGAATAAGGCATTCCTCATGGCGGACAGTGCAATGCCTCTTTTCACAGACTTCGAGTGTGCGGAGCTGAACGGTGGAAAACTCTTCTTTGATCGGGGGGGGAATATTCCCAGCAGACATGGTCGTGTTGAAAGTGCAGGACCAAGTCCAGAAACCTAATACTGTTATCGGAGCACAATTCGCTGGTGAGCTTGAAAGACCTCAGGGTGCGCTCGAAGGTCCCGATGATGCTTTGGGCCCTCTCCCCATACGCCCTCGGTGTGGACGTAAAAAGAATAAGAAAGTTATCCACATACCGGAACGCATGAACCACCCCCCCGAACCATCTATGCGTTCAGACAATTCACGGTCACACCGGGCCAACAGAAGGTCACTGAGAACCGGTGCCAGGCAGGAGCCGATACACACTCCTGCCTTTTTACCGAATCCGGATTAACTTATACGACTTTGGAATCGTTGAAGTTCCCCTAGTACGTGTTAGTATGGGTGTTTTTTAGTGCCACTTTTCAGCTGTGCCAAAACTGTTTCCGAGAGCAGTATCATCCTTTTGCTTGCTCAAAGACGTCCTGTATCAGATGAACTTTACGCCGAACGGAAACAGCTCCTTACTTTTCGTTAAAACATCTCTCTGGAGCGAAGTATTACAGGCATGTCACGATGAGCCAACTTCCCGCCATTTGGGTTAGTCGTGAGCGCTGTGCAGAGTGAGACAGAGACACTACTGGCCAAGCCTGACGGTGACAGTTCAGAAGTACGTTCGTACAAGTCTTGAATACCAGCGCAGGAATGTGCTGCGTTGGACAGTGCCAGCGCAGGAGTCCCGGCCATCAAACCAGTAGGCCTTCTGCATCCTATTGACGTACCTTGTACCTCATTCGTTCAAGTCGTATTGGATCTCCTAGGCGCATTTCCAACTTCGTCTGCGGGTCACAGATGGACTATAGTAGCCACAGACTACAAAAATCCCTATGCCGCAACCAAGGCACTGGAGAGGGCCGCGGCAAGTGAAGCAGCCCCATTTTTTTGTACAGAATTTCGTGCTGAAGCGTGGAGCTCAGTCAGTGGTAATTAACTGACAGGGGAGTTGCATTCACATCCGACCTATTACAGACAGCTTGCAAGACTTAGTGACACATCTCAGCGGCGAACAACAGCGTATCATGCGCAAACGAATGATCTGACGGAGCGTCTCAACAAAAGGCTTTCGGATATGCTTTGCATGTACGTCTATGTGGAATAGAAAAACTGGAATGAGATCTTGCCGTACGCCACGTTCGCATATAACACGGCTCATCAAGAAACAACACGGATCACACCATTACGTCTTCTCCATGGTCTTGGAAGTCACAAATATACTAGATGATATGCTGTCACATGACTGTGAAGACCCCGAAACATACGTTGATTATACCACCCTGCTTGCGTAAGAAGCCCGACAATTGCGCACATACGTATTCGTTGTCAGGAGGACTACGAATCAATGGGCTATAATCTTAACAATAATAATAATAATATCTGGGATTTAACGTGCCAAAAGCACGATATGATTATGAGAAACGCCGTAGTGGAGGGCTCCGGAAAATTGGACCATCTGTTGCTCTTTAACGTGGACTGACATCGCACAGAACACGGGCCTCTATCATTTAGCCTCCATCTAAATGCGACCGCGACGGCCGGGATCAAACCCGCGACCTTCGGGTCAGCAGCCGAGCACACTAACTGCTACACCGCCGTAGCGGACAGGCTGTAATCTTCGTCACAGAGCCGTCTCCTACAAACGGGCAAAGACAGAATTTGGATCTGGACACCAGTGCGCCGTCGTGGCTTCGCAGAAAAGTTAAGGTCATGCTGAGCGTGTGCCGAACCTTTCGCTTGCTTCACTGTGCCGCCGACTGGCGGTTCGGCTCTGCATGGCTTAGCACATAGAGTCTTTTCCCCTTGGAAACATATCAACACAGTTTCGACAAAAGAAAAAAAAAGTAACCAGATACCCTCGTCTTGCTTAAAATCGCGATGCAACCGATACATCGCAAAAGTATTTCACCAAAGAGACACAACTACATTTTTCATATGTATCTCGATACATACATACGGATACTCAAAAGATACTATCGCGGCACACTTGTATCGCGATACTGCCCAGCTCTGGTATGTAAATACAAATTAGTAAAGCATTTTAGTGAATTAATATAATATGGGTAGCGTTCTTCTCTATATTTCACGCGGTGTAGCGCTACTTTTTCTACTCATATAATTCGAGCTGCCGCGACGCCAAGAGCCGCTGACATCGCTCAAGAAAGAACACCGTCCGGTGTGAGGTCTTCCTGTCTTGTTTCTACGCACGGCCCGCGGATTAACGGTCATCACCGCATCGAAAGCGTTGTCATTGAAGGACTGCCAGGTCGACCAATCCACGCACCATCCTCATATTGTGGTCAACGCCTAAACAGAATGTTAACGCCAAATGACCCAAGGAATTCGACGCGACGAAGGTGAAAAAAAATTGAAGGACACTTTGTACATTCCAAAGTGTGTTCGGCGAAAGCGTGTGGCCATTCCACTGATTATGCCATGTTTTTTTTCTTTTACACTCTCAGTGGGATAAGACACAAACCGAATGGGTGCGTGTTTTCTTCTTAAATTTTTTACCGCCAATCGCAGCGAGACGCGAGACTCATCTTCCTCCGGCCGCATGCGTTAGTATTTTCTCGCGCTTTGCGCATCGTGCAAACGCCATCCGCGTTCCGGCTCTTAAAGTGACGGACCCTTTGTAAATTGGAAAGTGTATTCCGTGAACGCCTGGGTCCATGGAGACGGCGTCCGTCAGAATGATTGCAAACTCTGGGCACAGCGGCGCTACGCAAGCAAAGCGCGAGCGCTATAGAGTCCGACGCGACCGGCGTTCCGTCTGCGCATCCCGGCGGCCACCTGGCTCCGTGCCAGAGCTCGGATGGACGGACGGACGGACGGACGGACGGACGGACGGACGCCGGACGGAGGTCGGACGGACACCGGACGGACACCGGATGGACGTGAGCATGAGACATTAAAGGCTTTCGTCTCAAAGATTACACCATCTCCCACTAAAGGGAACGATGTGTAGATGCGAAGCAG
Source organism: Rhipicephalus appendiculatus (assembly GCA_030522465.1). Lineage (NCBI taxonomy): Eukaryota > Metazoa > Arthropoda > Arachnida > Ixodida > Ixodidae > Rhipicephalus > Rhipicephalus appendiculatus. The sequence continues at coordinate 52,568 of JALIZH010021915.1, read as the reverse complement.
CGGGCGCTAACGCTTACACTGGCGGCGGCGTTGACGCTTGCGCTCATCGCAGCGTTGCACAGGAGAGAAACCTGGGGGGGCGCAAAGCACGCAGTGATGGACCGGTGTTTCCTACTGGAACATCCCAATCGCTGCTAATGGGCAATGAGAGACAGAAGACTCGGACTGGACACAGAGACCCGCAGTCCGCTTTTAGTTAACGCACACGCGGCGAATTTTTTATCGTTCGACAACGCACAGGAGAAATCTCCCACCGGCACCACCTTGCAGGTCAAGATCCATTGCCATATATACGGGGAGGCCAGTGAACAGTTGTGCAGCGCGAGCAGTCGGTTTTTTCAACCAAGAAACTCGCTAGCAGACGCTGCCTGCGTCGGCGTCGCGAGGCGAGAGAGGTTGGAGCGTAGGAGAGGGGATGACGCGCATGCGCAGTGGGGGGTGTGGACGCCGCGGGCAGGGATGCCTAGAGGAGAGAGGGGGGGTAGCGTAGGAGGGGAGAGAGGAGGGGAGGCGCATGAGCAGTGAGGAGGGATGCCTAGAGGAGAGAGAGGTGGAGAGGAGGTTTTTAATTTTTATTTTTTTTAATGAGTTGGCGCATGCGCAGTGGGGGGTGTGGACGGACGGACACCGGACGGACGTGAGCATGAGACATTAAAGGCTTTCGCCTTAAATGTCACAGTTTCACCACTAGGGCGAAGCAATGAATGCGATAGCAAGAAATTAGTTTGTCACTCGAAGAACGACAAGCAGCTCGATACTTGCAACGCGCCGCCGCAGCAGAAAGAAGGACGGTCGAAAAGGACGCATAGCTATACAAAGGACTAGCGTGAACTAACAACTGTCGCAGTTGTTGCGTATTTTTATGTGAGCAACGCGCTGCGAGTGTCCACAATGCAGAAGCCAACGCTGTTGTTGTTCCCTCTGACATGGCTCACACCCACTCAGGGGGATTCACCAAGGATTGATTATGATTGTATGACTTCTCGACGCTGTTTGACACCTTTTTCTTTTAAACTGCGGCACGTGGAATGACCCCTCTGCGTCTCCTGCCACGCGGTGGCGTCTGACGCCAAGTGTGCCCGGTGTTCTTTTTTTCCCTCTACATCATGAGTGGTACAGAAGAGGGCCACTTTTTCGTGCGCGTCTCAAGGGCAGTTTTCAATTTGAAAGAAACGGTAAAAGCGTTGCGTGTTATAAAACACGCTCAAGATGTTCCGAGATCTGCGTACCGCGTGCGGCAAATGGTGCATATGAATAACTCGCCTTTATATCGGCTGGCATGAGCATGGCCTACCTGTCGCAGATTGTTGAAATGGTGTGCACATAGGGTATCACCATAGTGATCCGGTGGCTCCTGCTTGTGGGAGCACTTGTTTTCTTTGTCTTTTGAGGAGAGAAGCTCCTTAGGCCGGCACCCCGCCGTCGCCGTTGAAGCTCCCTGGCACGGTGCCAGCAGCGGCGTCTCCGATTCACGCGGGAGGATAAATGAGCTTTATGCGAGTTGGAACGCGGATGGCATCTGCACGATGCGCAAAGCGCGGGAGTACGAACGAATGCGAAACGGAGGCAGATTAGTCCTCCCTCCCTCTTCGACTCTGCCTTCTCCCCTCAAACCGGCGAACGCGTGAAACCATCGCTTCACCCTGTCGTCGGTACAGTGGTTGGTTCGTTGCCATGGACAATCACACGCCGCGCGCGCCGAACGCCGCGTGCGTCCCATTTCAAAGGAGCTTCGTCCATTGGTTGTATTCGTACACGGAACTGCTAGTTTTTGAGCAAGCATTCTGCGACCGAAACCCAGAGGTTCAACGGATACCCATAACGCCTGAGGCTGCTCACCTGGTTAGTGAAGCTGGCTTCACCTTTGTGAGGACAGGATTTTTGGGAAGGCGCTAAGGAAGCATGACCGGGCGATTACTGTCTTTACAAGTTTAGAGTGCGCGCATTGGTAAGGGAGGATTCGGTTTGTTGCCCCTTTGTTCATAAACCCAACAATGTGATCAGGCGATACGTATACACGAAGGCCTAAGAACCTGATATAACCGCTAATGGGCAGCTCGTACGTTAGTAACAATGGTCCGAGGCACGAAGCAAATGTGGCCATAACGTTACATACTGCAGAATCGAAGTCCCTTGTCTTCACATTCTAAAACCACTAAAAAATCGTCAACGTATCTAAACTCTAGTCACCTGCTGATCTTGAAAGGCGTTATGTAGTGTCTTGTCACGCGCAGCCAAATAATTGTCCGGGCAGCACCGGCGCTATGCAGGAGCCGATAGAAATTCCATTATTGTGGACGTACACTTGGCCTTCCCATTCTGCAAAGGTAGTATGCTAGTAAGCTGAGAGGAGTTCCATGAACTGGCTGGTGTGAATGCCGGCGCTATTTTGAAATTTGGTGAACCCGTACTCGCCAAGCCATTCGCTCACGCGTGTCAATATGTCGTTGTGCGGGATAATATAAATCTTTTGCCAGCAGAAGAAAAGCTGAAAGCCGTGACTTGATCGGGTCGCGTTCTTAAAAAAGTCTATTACCTGACCCGAGTTTCGAATGAGGTAAGGGCGATAAATGATTAAAAGTTTGTTTTTCTTGCTAAAAATTGGCAAGACATTTCTGCCAGGTTCCTTACTCAGATATAATGACCCGAAGCGGGAAATCGGGTTTATGGGTTTTTGCGGCCAAAGAATAAATCTAGACCTAGGCTTTCTTTTCGCTCCCAAGGACTTCCCAAGTTCATCCAATTTTAGCTGCTTACACAACTTCATAGTCTTCTTTTTAGCATTTTAGGGGTCTAAATACGCGGCCCGCGGCCCGCCGACCATGCCGTAACAGCCCGCGGCCGGCACGTGACGTTCCTCATCCCGTATTGCACCTACAGTTTTGTGTGTGTGTGTGTGTCCGCGAGTTTGCTAAAGGGTGCTCGCATTATTCTCTCGCCTACCGTGGTTGATAACGCTTTTTTTCGAGTAATGCACATGGACGCCAGTAGTCTTAAGCACATTTTCCTGAGGCGCCCCAAGCGGTCACTTTTTGCTGAAACGTAATCGGAAACAAAAACTTTTGGATCAGCGTTGAGATTTTAATTATTCTGCGCATTGGTGTCGGTAAGCTTCTCTTTATTCTCATGACGGATTCCATTCAGGAATTGACTTCTCACTGCTTCACTGCACCGGCCCTTCGTGGGACTAACTTCCGTGGCTGCAGCCCGGCAGCTGTTGTGAGCTTGAGACCCCTGCCCTATTTGAAGGGTTTAAACTTGTATGACATCGGCTTCGCATTTGATTGTATAACGTTCTGGCTACATCCGGCGTGTTGCGAGATGGAGATACTTATTACCTTGTCGTTCGATTGCTGTTGCTGTTCGTCGACATATGTTTCGGCCAGACTGCAGGCAGGCCGCTGCAATACATTTTACGTAGCTGCAGCCGCACTGAATCAGTAAGTTTTCCCTGCCAGCGGTGACCCCGCACATTTTCCCGTCATGCTATTATTGCAAGGAAACGAGTAATACAGAGATTTGTGTCAATTCACTCCCAACAATGTTAGGCGTAGATGGCGCAAATTTAGAACATAGCCGCCTAGCCACGTTACTGACCTGCGCATGAAGCCATCACGTCGAACAGCGTTGTTCAATTGAAGACAGCGAGAACAAGCGATTGAGAACAGGTGCACAAGGGTACGTTTTGCTTTCCTTCACAAATTTTTTATGTTCACACCGAGGATATAATTGTTGCAAAGGAGCCGAACATGCAACTTGTGCAAGAAACTACAACGTATGCAGAACCACATAAGGCATGCTAATTATACCGCCTTCTCACATGCAGCTGTTTGCATGGCTGTAAGGATTCATTCTCTGAACTATGAATAGAGATCAGCGGCATAAGAATTTTAAAATAGTTTGAGCAATGCAGCCTTTATCTCGAAAACTAGGCGGATATAAAGCTGTACCCTGAGTAGAACTCTAGAGTGGTTTTACTTTGGATGATTGGCATATTTTATGTATGCCCAAGAAACATTTTGTGTGAAGTATTTTGTGTGCCCAAGAAACAAAACAGGAAAAAAAATATGAAAATGTGGGTTCAAATGAAAAAGCGCACCACTGTAGACGTTTACTACCAAAATTTGCACTTGTTCCGCGGATTCATTGGTGTTCCTGCCGCGCAGCCAAATGCACTGGCAAACTCTGGCATGTTCATAAGGGGCACTATGCATCTTGAGCGGTATGGGGCGTAGGCTTTGCCTGATCGGCTAAGCTGAGCACAAAGGTTCAAACAACGGCTGATGAAGAAGAGCTGCTCTGACGACGTATTGAGGCCAGCGAGTGTTTCGCTCTTGTATTTCTCGGGCAACGAAGAGTAGGCTGCATGCGCAACAACGGTTCCCACAAGGTCACACAGGTTCTCAGAGTCCGTCGTGTCGTCCAACTCCTCTTGCTGACGGCTTAACGAGAGCTGCAAATAAGGGTCATGCAGTGAATCTTATTTAACACAGTGGTAGTTTGGTCGGCATAGAACAAGAGGATAAGAGGCTTCGCAGCTCGCTTCGAGAACTAACGGCGGAGTTACTCCTCGGTTCCTTTTGATGCATTTATTTTGCTTTTCGTACATCGGGATATAACTTCAAAAAATCAGTTAACAGTACTTGAGTAACTTGGCGCAGCTGTCTGTTCGAATATAGTAGCCGCAAGCGTAGGGACCGGCGTTGAAGACATAATTGCCACGGACTGTTTTCTCCGCGTCTTGTAAGGAATCTTTGTTCCATTATTAATTCGCGCAAAGCTCCTACGACGCTCATTGTCACAGTCATATTCAAATTTCCACTGTTCTTTTCTTACATTAAAATCGCTTTTTATTTACAGCTCCTCTAAATACATAGACGGTAATTTATTTGAGAATATAATATCTGGTGTGACAATGCAGGGTAACCTTGCCTTAAGAAATTCGAGCTACTATTAGCTGTGGCAATAATCCAGATCCGCCATTCCCATGTCGCCGTTGAACAATTACAAAGAAAATAACTGTTGAAATATCGCCATTGATGTGCTACTTTCGAAATAAAGAAGCGAAATATCGTCGTACTAGTCAGGTTTTCAATAAATGTCAATACCAAACGTGTGAAACAAACCCGACACAGTGGTTCAGTGGTTAGCGCGCTCGACTGCTGGACCGAAAGTCGCGGGTTCGATCCCGGCGGCTACGGTCGCACTAACGACCGCGCACTCAGTCAGGTGCAGGTTAATAAACGCCAGATTGTTGACATTTGCGGAGCCCTTCACTACGGCGTGACTCATATTCATACGACTGTCCTGGCATCTCAAACCTGATGTTATTAAGCCCTGGAAGAAACTTTACTTTCGTCCAATTTTCTTATTTATTAGTACTTTTTATGTCCTCTGATGTCATGACATCGGTACATATTTTGATGATCGGCACAATCTGGACGATGCGATCATCCTGAGAGGTGATTGCACCATCGAAACTAACGAAACAGTTCAATTATGCAGGTTATCTACATATTGCTGGGTGGTCGAAACAACCCAGTAGATGTCTTTAACAACAACAAAAAAATGCGCCCACCTCCCCGAAGGGAATCGTGAGGAAATGCGAATGCATGTCGCGCGCGCTTCACTCCATTTATATATGGTGGTCAGGTTCGAAGAAGGAAAAGGCGCCTGATTTCTGCAGCCCGGTCGGGAGCAAGGCGCAGCGCCTTTTTTTTTTTGCTTTTTCTTGTTTTTTTAATTTTTTATTTATTTTTTAAATTTTTTTTCATATATAGCTCCGCCGCAGTCCGCTTTTAGTTAACGCGCACGCTGCGAATTTTTATTGTTCAACAACGCACAGGAGAAATCTCCCACCGGCACCACCTTGGAGGTCAAGATTCATTGCCATATATACGGGGTGGCCAGTGAACGGTTGTGCAGCGCGAGCAGTCGGTTTTTTCAATCCAAGAAACTCGCCAGCAGACGCTGCCTGTGTCGGCGTCGCGAGGCGAGAGAGGGAGAGGGGGGGAGCGTAGGAGAGGAGAGAGAGAGAGGGGGGGGGGCGCGCATGCGCAGTGGGAGTGTGGACGCTGCGGGCAGAGATGCCTAGAGAAGAGAGGGGGGAGCGTAGGAGAGGAGAAGAGAGGTGGGACGCGCATGCGCAGTGGGAGTGTGGACGGCGCGGGCAGGGATGCCTAGAGGAGAGAGGGGGGAGCGCAGCAGGGGGAGAGAGGAGGGGAGGCGCATGCGCAGTGAGGGTGTGGTTGCCGCGGGGAGGGATGCCTAGAGGAGAGAGAGGGAAAGAGGAGGTTTTTTTATTTTTATTTTTTTTGAAAGGGTTTGCGCATGCGCAGTAAGGGTGGTCACGCCGCACACCACCACCACCGCATTAAGCTTCGCCATAAGATGCTTCACATCTAACACCTGCCGGCGCGCACACCTCCTCAACCTATCCTCCTCCTCCTCCTCCGCGGACAACGCCAACGCCGCACAACGCCAACGCCGGATGCCTGACATAGCCCGACTATGAAATGCATTCGCATTTAAAAAAAACAGCGCCTGACTACAAATGAATGGTACAGCACACTGTACCAGCTACGATTACATAGCCAGGATTCCCTAGCTCGCTCACTCATACTCTCTGCCTTTCTGTCAATAAATCTCTCTCTCAGGCTGGCGAAACACAGATCTCGCATTAATAATTGATGACTTCTCCCGTCGCCGCCCGTGGTCGTGCGAAGTGTTGAAGTAACTTAAATCGTGCATAGACTGCTCCATGTTGAAATGCGACAATACGAACCGCATGATGGAAAAACTAAGCGGGCACGAGGAGCCACATCTGAAGAGGGTCTACCATTAATAACTTTAATCATTAATCTTACGCTCCGTTTGTTGCGACGCACTAAAATACGCGACCTTTGTCGAGCGTAATTCACGGGCCACATCCACCTCAATATAGGGAAGAGGTGGAAATCTAAGGGCTCATTTTCTTTTTCTGAAACACAATAATATTGATAACTAACAGGCAATGATGTCAAGGAAAGTATAAGGGATGTAATTAGTAGTTGTTTTAATGCAAGCGTGAAAGAAAAGTGGGCGAAAAGAAAAATTATCGCTGGCAGGGGACCGAACCTGCGACCTCCTAATAACGCGTCCGATGCTCGACCAACTGAGCTTCAGCGAAGGTCATCCTCCCGTCCACTTTAAGGGGTATATATGTGCATTTGAACCTGGGAAGTGTCAGTCAGCGCTGATAGTAGCCATGACGGTGAGTACGTAACATTCTTCTGCCTTGTGGCGTCACAAAGCATGTGAACTTATTACGAGCCTCGCAGCTGGTTAATAATCCTCGGCATACTACCTAAATGCATTAAATCTGTCAGTGTAAATTGAAGGGCTCATTTTTTCTTTGTAAGACACAATAATCATGAGAACTAACAGTGATGTCAAGGGAAGTATACGGGATGTTATTTGTAGTACTAATTCTAATGTGAATGTAAAGGGAGTAAAGCGGACGAAAAGGTAACTTGCCTCGGGCAGGGACCGAACCTGTGACCTTCGAATAACGCGTCCGATGCTCCACCAATTGAGCTACAGCGGAGGTTAACCCTCCGCCCACTTTATGGGGTATATGCGTGCATTAAAACCTTGGGGTGTTGGTCTGCCTCTCTAGTAGCAATGACGACGAATGTGAAACAGTCTTCTGCCTGTTCGCGACACGTAGCACGCGATCTTATTACGAGCTGGCAGCTGGTGACTAATACCTCGCGTACTACCTGAAGGCATCAAGTCAGCCAGAATGAGATACTCGCTATGAATTAATAAAAGAAGTAGAAATATAAGGGCAAATTTTTTTTGTTTAGACACAATGTTACTGAGAACTAACAATGATGCCAAGGAAAGGGTGGCAGGTTCGGTCGCTGCCAGCGGCACTTTTTTTAGTGTACATTTCAATTACAATTACTTCTATTAACACCCCCTGTACATTCCTTGTGATCCAGGCTCGTTTCTAATCATTATTGTGTCAAAAAAAATGAGCCCTTAAATTCCTGTTTCTTTCCTTCATTCATATCGAGGCTCTCCTTCTGGCTGACTTGATGGCATCAGGTAGTATGCGAGAGATTATTGGTCAGCTGCCAGCTCGTAATAAGATCACGTGCTACGTGACACCGACAGGCAGAAGAGTGTTACACACTCGCCGTCATGGCTTGTAGCGCCGCTGACCAGCACTCTGAAGATTAAATTCAAATATATTGTCACGTGGGTGTGACGTTGACGAAGGCAGCAGGCGACGTGTCCAAGATGAAACTGTTTATTAGGCCGAACTTGTGGCCGGTAAACAGAAAGTAAGATTACAGCAATACACGCTGGCACTGATAGCGGCGAGCAGAGCGTCGGCCGTCGATCAACTGGCAAGCGGTGAAGCGCGTCGGCATTTATACGTGCGTCATAGAATATTCCAGTCTTATCACTCGTTGTCGCACAAGCTCTGGAATAAGCTCGAGTGTTCGCGTCTTGCGCGCAATCTTAACAAAACGATCTACAGTAATCGCGAACATTCTAGAACAGTCAGGCGCGGTTTGCGCTGAGCATTGCTGAGAGACTTTGAGGGCGAAGAACCGAATAGAGCAAAGTGAAAATAAGAAACGCTCGTGGCAATGCCCCCCTTCTGAAAAAGCATCGTCCCGATGCTTAAAACAGAACATGGGAAAAAATGCATGCAACAATAAGTCGCAACAACAAAAAAAAGAAAGTACAACAATAAAGCAATAACTGAAGTCCTCAGGTCCGCTAACGCGCGTAATACCGCTTGAGGCGCACGACATGGACGACTTCAGGTCGCGCACGACGCCGTTGGGAGTTAGTAATGCCGTCCGGAACGACCTCGTAGTCCAGAGCACCGAGACGTCGAAGCACCTTGTATGGCCCGAAGTATCGCCGAAGAAGTTTTTCACTGAGTCCGCGTCGGCGTATCGGCGTCCACACCCAAACGCGGTCGTCGGGCTGGTATTCCACAAAGCGTCGTCGAAGATTGTAACGGCGGCTGTCGGTTGTCTGCTGATTCTTGATGCGCTGGCGGGCGAGTTGTCGGGCTTCTTCGGCGCGCTGTAGGTAGACGGTGACGTCGAGGTTTTCTTCATCTGCGACGTTGGGCAGCATGGCGTCGAGCGTCGTTGCCGGGTTCCTTCCGTAGACCAACTTGTAGGGCGTCATCTGTGTCGTCTCCTGCACGGCCGTGTTGTATGCGAAGGTCACGTACGGAAGGATGGCGTCCCACGTCTTGTGTTCGACGTCGACGTACATGGCCAGAATGTCGGCGATAGTCTTATTTAGACGCTCGGTCAGGCCATTGGTCTATGGGTGGTACGCGGTGGTCCGGCGGTGGCTTGTGTGGCTATATCCCAAGATCGCCTGAGCTAGGTCAGCCGTAAACGCCGTGCCTCTGTCCGTGATGAAAACCACTGGGGCGCCGTGTCGAAGGACGATGTTCTCAACGAAGAACTTGGCTACCTCGGCGGCACTGCCCTTGGGCAAGGCTTTTGTTTCGGCGTAGCGGGTGAGGTAGTCGGTAGCTACGACGATCCATTTATTTCCGCAAGTCGACGTTGGGAACGGCCCCAGGAGGTCCATGCTGATCTGCTGGAACGGTCGCCGAGGAGGCTCGATCGGGTGAAGGAAGCCTGCTGGTCTTGCTGGCGGTGTCTTCCGTCGCTGACAGTCTCGGCACGTCCTTACGTAGTGGGCGACGTCGGCGGCAAGGCGCGGCCAGTAGTACTTTTCTTGTACTCTTGCGAGCGTGCGGGAAAGTCCGAGGTGTCCAGCCATCGGGTCGTCGTGCAGTGCCTGGAGGACTTCTGGTCGCAATGCTGAAGGCACTATGAGAAGGTAGTTGGCTCGAAGGGGCGAGAAATTCTTCTTTATGAGAATGCCGTTTCGTAAGACAAACGACGTGAGTCCTCGCTTGAATGCCTTCGGAACAATGGCGGTCTTGCCTTCGAGGTACTCCATAAGGCCCTTGAGTACCGGGTCGGCTCGCTGTCGTTCGGCGAAGCCGTCAGTGCTTATGGTTCCCAAGAAGTCGTCCTCCTGGTCGTCTTGCGGCGGCGGTTCGACGGGGGCGCGAGATAAGCAGTCGGCGTCAGAGTGTTTTCGTCCGGACTTGTAAACGACGGTAACGTCGAATTCTTGAAGTCTCAGACTCCATCTTGCGAGACGACCTGAAGGGTCCTTCAGGTTAGCTAGCCAACACAAGGCGTGGTGGTCGCTCACAACTTCGAAGGGCCTTCCGTAAAGGTAAGGGCGAAACTTTGACGTAGCCCAGATGATGGCGAGGCACTCCTTTTCAGTTGTGGAATAGTTGGCCTCTGCCTTGGATAGCGACCGGCTAGCATAACTGATAACCCTTTCCAGTCCATCCGTCCTCTGCACAAGGACGGCGCCGAGTCCCACACTGCTGGCGTCGGTGTGCACTTCTGTTTCGGCGCGATCGTCAAAATGCGCAAGTAACGGAGGCGTTTGCAGGCGTCGTTTTAAGTCTTGCAATGCTTCCTCCTGCGGCGTTTCCCATTTGAACTCGACGTCGGCCCTGGTAAGGTTATTGAGTGGTTCGGCGATGCGGGCAAAGTTTTTGACGAACCGCCTGAAGTAGGCGCACAGGCCGAGGAATCGACGCACGGCCTTCATGTCGGCGGGTGGCGGGAATGTAGCGACGGCGGCTGTCTTCTGAGGGTCAGGGCGTACTCCGGACTTGCTTATCACGTGGCCCAAGAACAAGAGTTCCTCGTAGGCGAAGCGGCACTTTTGTGACTTCAGGGTAAGTCCGGAGGTCTTGATTGCTTGAAGTACAGCCTCAAGGCGCCGCAGGTGTTCGTCGAAGTTTGAAGAAAACACAACGACGTCGTCAAAGTACACAAGACAAGTCTGCCACTTCAAGCCGGCCAGTACGGTATCCATAACGCGTTGGAAGGTTGCGGGTGCCGAGCAAAGACCAAAAGGCATGACCTTGAACTCGAACAGGCCGTCTGGAGTTATGAAATCAGTCTTTTCTCGGTCTCTCTCGTCGACTTCGATTTGCCAGTAGCCTGTCTTGAGGTCCATCGACGAAAAGTACTTTGCGTTGTGGAGTCCGATCCAGGGCGTCGTCTATCCGTGGGAGGGGGTACACGTCCTTCTTAGTGATCTTGTTCAGGCGACGATAGTCGACGCAGAAACGTAGCGTGCCGTCCTTCTTCTTCACCAAACCACGGGAGACGCCCAGGGACTCTTGGACGGCTGGATTATGTCGTCGCGTAGCATTTCGTCGACTTGCGTTTCTTCACGGCCTCGCGTTCGCGCGTCGATACTCGGTACGGGCTCTGTCGAACTGGTCGAGCACTTTCTTCTGTAATGATCCGATGTTTCGCGACTGGGGTCTGTGGAATTCTTGACGACGCCGAGAAGCAGTCTTTGTATCGCAGGAGCAGGGCCTTTAGCTGGTCTTGCTTGACCTTCGGAAGGTACGGGTTGACGTCGAAATCTAGTTTGGGACCTCGATTCGTCGAATTAGGTTCGGTAGCATCGGAGAGGGCGAAAGCATGGCTGGTGTCCACGAATTTCTCGATGTGGGCGACCGTCGTGCCAATGTTAAGGTGCCTATATTCGTGGCTGAAGTTTGTCAGAAGTACCTTTGCTTTGCCATCGCGCAACTCGGCGATGCCTCTTGCGACGCAAATCTGATGTTTCACAAGCAGATGCTGATCGCCCTCGATGACGCCTTCAATGTCAGCGGGCATTTCGGTGCCGACGGAAATGACGACGCTGGAGAGGGCGGAACGGTGACCTGCTCTTCAATTACATTCAAGGCATGATTCTCCGGCGTCGTGTGGGGGGCGGCAACGCTTCGTCTGAAGTCAGTGTTATCGACTCAGACCTCAGGTCGATCACGGCGCCGTGTTGACTTAGGAAGTCCATCCCCAGTATCACATCCCTGGAGCAGTGCTGCAGAATTAGAAAGCTGGCGGGATAAGTCCGGTTATTGATGGTGACTCTTGCTGTGCAAACACCGGCCGGCGTTATTAGATGACCCCCAGCGGTCCCGATATCAGGGCCTTGCCAAGCAGTCTTCACTTTCTTCAACTTCGTCGCAAGAGGTCCACTGACGACGGAATAGTCGGCTCCAGTGTCGACGAGAGCGGTGACGTTGTGGCCGTCGAATATTACGTCGAGGTCGCTGGTTCGTCGTCGTGCGTTACGGTTGGGTCGCGGCGTCGGATCACGGCAGCGGCGGTTTGCTCCGCTGCTTCCACGTGGCGTCGTCAGGTCTTCTTCCGGCCGCGAAGTTTCGACGTCAGGGCTCTCTCTTGCTTTGTTCTTCAGGTATCGTCGCGGCGTAGTCGTCGGCGTCGGCGGAGGGTCTTCGGTAGTTCGTCGTACAGCAACCGCACCTCCATCGGTTGCTGCCCTTAGTTTTCCGGATATGGGCTCACGGAACGGCCCCGGTTGAGGCTGCTGTACTGCTGTCGTCGATTAGGGGACCGGTAGGGTCCAGGCGATGGCGAACGCGATGAACGTCTAGGTGCCCGCTCAGTGGTGGTCAAGTAGTCGGCGATGTCGCGTGGACGCTCGCCGTGCTGTGGGGGCGGTGCGTTGACGGCGAAGCCGCGTAGGCCCATCTGGCGGTACTGGCAGCGGCGGTAGGTATGTCCAGCTTCCCCGCAGTGGTAGCAGAGCGGGCGGTTGTCAGGGGCTCGCCAGATGTCGGTTTTTCTTGGGGAGTAGTGCTCGCTGGCAGGTGAGCGGTATGGCGTCGGTCGTGGGGACGGCGGTGTCTGGCGGCGGAAATGGGGTGGTGCGGCCTCCAGACGTGGACGTGGAGGCGGAGCGTAGCGTCGGGCGGCAGCAGCGTAGCTCATGGCTTGCGGCTGTGGCGGTTGGGGGGTGCAGATCGACTGCTGGATCTCTTCGCGAACGATGTCGGCGATCGAGTCCACTTGCGGCATTGATGAGGGTAACAGCTTGCGCAGTTCCTCCCGCACGATCGCTCCTATCGTTTCGCGCAGGTCGTCGGAGCCGAGAGCATGAACTCCTGGGCTGTCTTGCATCGTTCGGCGATCGTACTGGCGGGTTCGCATTTCCAGCGTCTTCTCGATCGCTGTTGCTTCCGACAAGAATTCCTGGACGGTCTTTGGTGGGTTCCGCATCATCCCGGTCAAGAGTTCTTGCTTGACTCCTCGCATGAGAAAACAGACTTTCTTCTCCTCGGGCATGTCGGGGTCAGCGTGTCGGAAGAGTCGCGTCAATTCTTCAGCGAAGATGGCCACTCTTTCGTTCGGGAGTTGCACCCTCGTCTCCAGCAACGTCGAGGCTCTTTCCTTGCGGGCGATGCTCCTGAACGTGTCCAGGAATGTACCGCGGGAAAAGATCCCAGGTCTGAAGCGCAGACTCCCGATTCTCGAACCAGGTCCTTGCCGCGTCTTCCAGATAGAAGTAGACGCGACGCAGCTTCTCTTCCCGGTCCCAGTGGTTTAGGGTGGCCACTCGGTCGTAAGTCTCCAGCCAGGTCTCAGGGTCTTCAAACGATGATCCACGGAAAGTCGGTGGCTCCCCTTGGCTGCTGCATTACGATCGCTGGCTGTGGCGCAGCGGCGGTCATCGTTGCCGCAGTCGAGGTCATGGCCTTGGTCTTCCGAGTCTTGTCAGGTAGAGGACCGTACTCCGGATGTAGACCTTGCTGCCTACGGCTAACTCGCTGGTCGTGATTGGTGTCGACGTCTCCCTCGCGAGTGGGGCTGGGTTCACGGCTTGACGGGGGTGTCCGGTACATGAATGAAGCAGCACCTCCACCAGATGTCACGTGGGTGTGACGTCGACGAAAGCAGCAGGCGACGCGTCCAAGATGAAACTGTTTATTAGGCCGAACTTGTGGCCGGTAAACAGAAAGTAAGATTACAGCAATACACGCTGGCACTGATAGCGGCGAGCAGAGCGTCGGCCGTCGATCAACTGGCAAGCGGTGAAGCGCGTCGGCATTTATACGTGCGTCATAGAATATTCCAGTCTTATCACTCGTTGTCGCACAAGCTCTGGAATAAGCTCGAGTGTTCGCGTCTTGCGCGCAATCTTAACAAAACGATCTACAGTAATCGCGAAGATTCTAGAACAGTCAGGCGCGGTTTGCGCTGAGCATTGCTGACAGACTTTGAGGGCGAAGAACCGAATAGAGCAAAGTGAAAATAAGAAACGCGCGTGGCATATACCCCATAAAGTGACGGGGGATGACTGCTGCTGTAGCTGAGTTGGTAGAGCATCGGGTGCGTTATTCGAAGGTTGCAGGTTCGGCGCCTGCCAGCAGCAAGTTTTCTTTTCGTCCACTTTCATTTCATCGAATTTACATTACAATTCCTACTAATAACATTCCCCTATACTTTCCTTGGCATCAGTGTCTGTGAGTTCTCATTTATATCCTCATCAATCGGGTGACAGCGAAAGCAGCACAATTTCATCTCTTGCGTTTGTGAGTTATTTGTCCCCGTTCTTCTGCATAATTTCATTTGAAAGTGATACTGACACGCAAGTTCATGGGGTTTCTTTTTTTATTTGTGCCAAATGAGACACCAAGCCCCCGAGACCCTGCGAAATGTATTGATGAACGTTAGTTCTTCCTGAAAAATTAATTACGATCTATTTTTAAAAGCTAGTACCGGTTCCCTACGGAAGCTTGACGTCACGACACGGTATAAACTTCTCCTCGCGTGGTCGAGCAAGGTATGATGTCGTTGCAAGGGTCACGCCGCTCCTGTCCTTCAGATCGCGACACACAAGCGGTCATGTTGAATGCTGTTAGAGACGCGCAAACAGTACTTTAAATGTTTCTGTACTGGATGTGATCATGACTAGACATATTGATGTGTGAAGTCACCAGAATTGGTACTCTTGCCTAATGGCCTGTTTGTATCGACTTCAGTAGGTGCGCCTTGCGAAAATGGGCTTTAATGGCAAAAAGAAAAGACTTGGAAGACACTCGAGCTTTACCTGCAAGAGTAGAACGCGATAGTGTAGTCAGTCCCCGCAGGCATCGCCTTATCAACTCCTAGCCTCGCTTCTGTTCTCAATGCATGATTCAACGGATAGTTTATTAACTAACGTGTGGCCGGTGGACCAGCGTTCGCCAGTGGCCGGTTCTACGGCTGAAATCTTACTTAAAGAGGCCATGCACCCCAATTTTCGCTCATAATCTATGTTATGCGGGTTGAATCCTCGGGCGTTCCACAAACAAGTTGGTGAAATTTACCGCATTGGGCTGAACACTTAATTTATAACGAATATTTTCATAAACACCGGGGCACTCGACAGCCGCGACGCACTCGCCAGCCGCTTGCTTCGCGGCCGTCTGTTTTCCGGCCAACGATTTCGTTTCGTGGACAGCTGCCTGTACATTGGAGCTATTTCAGCTTTTTTCAACTTCGCATTGAACATGGAACGATCTGCGGCGGCTGAAATTTAGGTAGAAGACGACGGGTCCACTTCCTAAAGCATTTGACATCACACTCGCCGTGGAAAAATGACGGTCGGCGGCTGTGGGCGGGTTTATAGCCGGCGACTTGTAGACCTCATTTTGCAATGAAATATTCTTTTACACACCCTTTCACATATATGTACAGTCACAATAGGCACTCTATTTCTGTATTTCACTGAAAACACCCATTTGTTGGGGGGACCCTGTCATGCCCCCCTTAAATAAATTATCTGTTGTATTTCCCTGTTACACGCGTGCATCTTCATTTGCACACACACACACATTATATATATATATATATATATATATATATATATATATATATATATATATATATATATATATATATATATATATATATATATATCGAGAGCAGCAATCGAGAGAAGAAAAGCATTCGGCTCCGTGGAGGCTGTCAAGTCGCGTCGTCGATGCGCGGTAGTGGATAACCATCCTTGCCAGTGATCTTTTTGAGCCGCCGGTAGTCCACACAGGAACGCACAGAACCGTCCTTCTTCGCAACGAGAACAGGAGACGCCCATGGGCTGTCCGAGGGCCGAATTACGTCGCGTCGGAGCATATCGTCTACTTGCTCATTAATTACCCGACGTTCGGCAGGCGACACGCGATAGGGACGTTGCCGTAAGGGTTGGCTGGGCGCCAGTGTCGATGCGATGTGTAACAGCGGACGTGCGACCGAGAGAAGTCTGCCCGACATCGAAAGAAGAACGAAATTCTTGCAGCAGGCCCAGAAGCTGGGAACGCTGGACCGACGTAAGGTTATCAGCAATGGAGGGACCAAATACATCAGCAGGTGACGGATCAGACGTGGAAATAGCATTGATGGTACGGGAACTGGGACAGTGCGAGTCATCGGGTACGTCCAGGCACTTGTGCTTCGTCGACGGGTTCCACTCTGCCGAGACATTCCCCTCGAACCAACGTAACAATGTACGGGAATGGGCTGGTTACAAAAATAGCACGGTTGCCCTGAGTTACTTGCACGGTCGCGAAAGGTACCAGCAACCCTTTCCTACTGCAACCACGGTCTGATGGCGAAAGGAGTGCAATTGTGTGGGAGGAACCGGCGCAGTAGACCGACACAGCCGTTGACGAGCTTGGAGGCACTGTCGTATCGTCTTTGACGAGGATCTTGCTCAGTGCCGAGTGACTGTCTACTAGCGTCAAATGTGAGAACGGTGAGAGTTCAATTTCGGCGGAGGCACAATGAATGACGGCGTCGTGGCGGGAGAGAAAATCCCATCCCAGGATGACGTCGGGAGAGCATGCAGTAATGATGATGAACTCGACGACATACAGAACGTCCTGAATGACGACGCGAGCAGTGCACACTGCTGTAGGATGAATACTCTGCGAACTAGCGGTACGGAGGGACATCCCAGAAAGTGGCGTCGTCACTTTTCGGAATAAGCGGCAAAGTTTTGCGTCCATAACGGATACGGCAGCTCCAGTATCGATAAGGGCAGATGCGCGAACACCGTCCACAAACACGTCAATGACATTCGATGGATTTCTCTGAGGGCTTTCACAGTTCGATAGCGTCGCAGCCCTTGCCTCGTGGACCGCGACGACTAGCTTTCCTGCTCTTGAGCGGCCGAACTTGGCCGTATGGGTGACAGGGATCCGGCGTCGTGGAGATGGGGACCTACGAGGAGATAGAGCTGGGCGAGACGTCGGTGGCGTAGATGGGGGGTGAGTCGTGAAAGGGACGGCTCAGCTGGCCAGCGACAGGTGACGTGACAGGAGGCGGCTGCACGCGAAAGCAATAACGTGCCACGTGACCGGCGTAACCGCATGCAAAGCAGGTGGGCCGGTTGTCAGGTGTGCGCCATCGGTTCGCCGGGGTAGGTCCCACCCATGTCGCAAGACCTGGACAGACGGAACGGCGGCTGGAATGACTGGATGGTGGGCTGAAGTCGAGGCCTAGGGACGACGTCAGCATACGTAGCCGGCACACCCAATTCGGTGGACTGAGGTCGAGCGGCGGCTTCGGCGTAAGTCAGAGGGGCGGCCGCGGGAAGTACTTGAGGCGGCCTGGCGACAACTTGAGCGTAACTCTGGGGCGCAGGAGCCAGAGGTTGTTGGTGGTACGCTGGCATGACCTCCGAAATTTCCTGCTCAATTGCTTGGCGGAGGGGAGGAAGAAGTGTGGTCGCCGATTGTTGAACGGCCGGCGGGTGGGCAAAGGCCAGGAGTGAGAACTTGCAATGGGCAGTCAACAGGACAACACTGTGCGCAATCAAGATAGTAACGCTTGGCAACGCTGTACGCAGGCGTTACATTTGTAATCAATAAACCAGTCTTCTTGTGTCCACCGCCGTGTGCAGACGCTCTTACAAGACGCTCGATACATGGTGTCAGAAGCGAGACGCCACGATGACTGAACTACGCCCGCCCGAGCCACTGCAATTGGGTGACAACGCAACGGCATCCTGGAAGATATTCAGCAACGCATCGAGCTGTACCTCATAGCAACGGAGCCCGTCAAACCACGCAGTAAAGGAGCAGAAAGCTGTAATTTTTTTGCACGTCGCAGGTCAAGAAGCAATTGATGTGTTCAAAAAAATTGAAGGACACTTTGTACATTCCAAAGTGTGTTCGGCGAAAGCGCGTGGCCATTCCACTGATTATGCCATGTCTTTTTTTCTTTTACACTCTCAGTGGGATAAGACACAAACCGAATGGGTGCGTGTTTTCTTGTTTAAATTTTTTACCGCGAATCACAGCGAGACGCGAGACTCATCTTCCACCGTTGGCATGCGTTAGTATTTTCTCGCGTTTTGCGCATCGTGCAAACGCCATCCGCGTTCCAGCTCTTAAATTGACGGACCCTTTGTAAATTGGAAAGTGTATTCCGTGAACGCCTGGGTCCATTGAGACGGCGTCGGTCAGAATGATTGCAAACTCTGGGCACAGCGACGCTACGCAAGCAAACCGCGAGCGCTATAGAGTCCGACGCGACCGGCGTCCGTCTGCGCATCCCGGCGGCCACCTGGCTCCGTGCCAGAGCTCGGATGGACGGATGGGCGGACGGACGGACGGACGGACGGACGGACGGACAGACGGATGGATGGACGGACGGACGAACAGACAGACAGACGGACGGACGGACGCCGGACGGAGGTTGGACGGACACCGGACGGACGTGAGCATGAGACATTAAAGGCTTTCGCCTTAAAGATTACACCATCTCCCGCTAAAGGGAACCATGTGAAGATGCGAAGCAGCGGGCGCAAACGCTTACACTGGCGGTGGCGTTAACGCTGGCGCCCATCGCAGCGTTGCACAGGAGAGAAACCTGGGGGGTGCAAAGCACGCAGTGATGGACCGGTGTTTCCTACTGGAACATCCCAATCGCTGCTAATGGGCAATGAGAGACAGAAGACTCGGACTGGACACAGAGACCGGCAGTCCGCTTTTAGTTAACGCGCAGGCTGCGAATTTTTTATCGTTCGACAACGCACAGGAGAAATCTCCCTCCGGCACCACCTTGCAGGTCAAGATCCATTGCCATATATACGGGGTGGTCAGTGAACGGTTGTGCAGCGCGAGCAGTCGGTTTTTTGAACCAAGAAACTCGCTAGCAGACGCTGCCTGCGTCGGCGTCGCGAGGCGAGAGAGGGGGGAGCGTAGGAGAGGGGAAGACGCGCATGCGCAGTCGGGGTGTGGACGCCGCGGGCAGGGATGCCTAGAGGGGAGAGAGGGGGGAGCGTAGGAGGGGAGAGAGGGAGGGGACGCGCATGCGCAGTGAGGGTGTGGCCTCCGCGGGGTTGGAATGTTTAGAGGAGAGAGAGGTGGAGAGGAGGTTTTTTATTTTTTATTTTTTAATGGTTTGGCGCATGCGCACTGGGGGTGGACGGACGGATGGACGGACGCCGGGACGGACACCGTACGGACACCGGACGGACGTGAGCATGAGACATTAAAGGCTTTCGCCTTAATACCCGGAACCTAACGCCGGAGGAAGCTAAAGACTACGACGCTTTAGTTAAAGCGTTCGAAGCCTACTGCTTGCCCAAGTGCAACGAGACTTACGGAACGCTATGTGTTTCGCTCGCGTCTTCAGGCGCATGGAGAGCCATTCGAACAGTTCTTTCGGGACTTGCAGCTAAAAGCAAGAACGTGCAACTTCGGTGATTTACGAGACTCCATGCTGAGGGACCAAATTGTGTATGGAATTTCTAGTGCTTCCCTGCGTGAAAAACTTCTTCGCTAGAAGGACCTGACCCTTGTCGCAGCAGTGGAATGCCGCAAAGCTGAGGAACTTGCTGAATCGCAAAATAAGGACGTGGGCTGATGAAAACAAGATTTAACCCGTCTCAAGAGCGCCAGTTAAAAAGGGGCGAAAGAAATGCCGGTACTTGCAACTTGTCGCACCCGCCGAGAACGTGTCCGGCGTACGGCAAAATATGCCACAATTGCATGAAGCCGAATCACTTCGCCGCCTGCTGTACGCACAAGCGAGCAGCTGTTGATGACGTCGTCGACGAAACCGGGAGCTACGGGACCTTCGACGTTCCTGGAGATCAGGACGACAGAAATCAAGTGTGGCCATGAAAGTCGCGATTGGGTTGTAACAACGAGCATTGAAGGAAAGAAGGTGCAGCTGAAGGTCGATACCGGAGTGCAGGCTAACTTACTGCCACGTTCAATGTTCAACAGGCTCGGTACTAAGCAGCAGTCGTACCCCACGAGGAGCGCCTTGCGTCATTATGGGGGGGGTGGCGAAATACCACACTGTGGAAAGGTTCGCCTCGCCGTGCAGTTATACAAGCGGCGTGTTCTGCTCGAGTTCGTCATAGTAAAGAAGAAGCAAGCCATTCTGGGCCTCGAGGCAAGTGAGAAACTTGGTGTCGTCAACAGGGTCAACGCGGTGGATGACAGCGATGGATACGCTAGCCTACAGCAGATATACCCGAGGCTATTCACTGGCATTGGAAGGACGCAGCGCGAGTACAAAATCTTGTTTCGAGAGGACGCTGTCCCTGTGGTACAGCCAACCCGGTGTGTGCCTTACGCACTCAGAAAGCCACTCAAGAAGGAGCTCGACCAGATGTGTGCCGCGAACATCGTCGAGAAGGTAGAAGAGCCGTCGGACTGGGTGAGTCCCTTGGTTATCGTGAGGAAGAAAAATGGAGACTTAAGAGTTTGCATGGACCCGCGGGCAATTAACAGGGCAGTGAAAAGAGAACACTTTCACTTGCCATGCCGAGAGGAAATCGAGGGTGAGCTAGCGCAAGCGAAGTATTTCAGCAGACTTGATGCGAACAGCGGTTTCCATCAAGTTCCTCTAGATAAAAAGACTTCAGAAATCTGCACATTCAGTTCCCCTTTCGGTCGTTATCGGTATCTCAGGTTGCCCTTCGGTATTGCATCTGCACCTGGAGTTTTACAGCGTACCATGAGCCAGATATTCGATGACCTCCCGGGAACGTGCGTGTACATCGACAATGTGCTTGTGTGGGGTTCTAGCAAAAAGGAACACGATGAACGCCTGCACAAAGCGCTAGCGAGGGCACAGGCTGAGGGCCTTACTTTGAATGCGGAAAAGTGTATTTTTGGACAAACTGAAATCACTTTCTTGGGCGATAAAATTAGCTCCAAAGGTATTGAGCCCAATCCCGACCTGAAAAAGTGCATTAATAAACCAACCTGCGCCAACGACTAAGAAACACGTTCCGCGTTTCCTTGGAGCTGTGAAATATTTCGGGAAGTACTTGCCGCTGTTGTCAGCCCACACTGAAGGCCTTGCGCAGCCTGATAAGGAATAATACAGTTTTAGAGTGGACGCAAGTTCACGAGCGCGAATGGGAGAAGCTCAAGTTGATGCTGACAAAAGCGCCAGTCCTTGCTGTTTTTAGTTCCGAGCTTCCCACGGAACTGTCAACGGACGCGTCTGCGTTTGCACTCGGAGCGGTCCTTTTCCACCATCATGGACGCGATTGGCGTCCCGTATACACGCTACGCGTCGCGAGCACTCACGGAAACCGAGCGAAGGTACGCTCAAATAGAAAAGGAAGCGTTGGGCATAACATTTGGCTTGTGAAAAAGTTTAATGCTTATGTCATTGGCATACATATTGCAGTCGAAACAGATCATAGCCCATTATTGTCGATTTCAAAGAAAGAAATAGGTGACATGCCACCACGTCTGCAGCGCCTGTTTCTTCGGCTGCTGAAATATGAATTTGATTTGCGGTATGTTCCAGGCAGCAAATTAGTTGTTGCTGATACCTTGTCAAGAATCCCATCACAGGAACTCCCAGACAAGGACACAACAGATGTTGACGTTCATGCTGTGGGCGTCCTTACTGCAAGTGTGGGCCCAGCCACCCTTTCCCGTCTGCAGGCAGCAACCGCCATTGATACAACGCTGCAAGACGTGATCTTGAGCTTGCAGTCCCCAATTCCTGTAGAGGGTCAGCTAAAGCTCTTCACAGCAGAGCTTTATGTAGTCAACGGAACACTTCTAAAGGGAACTAAAGTGGTGGTACCTGCAAGCATGCGCACGTAGATGCTGCAACGAGAGCACCAAGGGCATCTCGGTTTAGGAAAATGCAAATCGAGGGCCCGTAAATTGATGTACTGGCCAGGAATGGCAACAGATATTGCCAATCTTATAGACAGGTGTGGCGTCTGCAGGAAGTTTGCTTATTCGGCAACCTGACGAGCCCCTTCTCCAGCGCACCATCCCTGACTTGCCGTGGGCTAGAGTTGGTGCAGATCTTTTTCAACATGCTGGAAAGAATTTTTTGGTTGTCTATGACGCCTACTCTAATTTTCCTGAAGTCGAACATGTAAAGGAGGCCACAGCAACAGCTGTGATTTCAGAAACTACGTCAGATCTTTGCAAGACATGGGTTACCACTAGAAGTTTGCAGTGATGGCCGCCCTCAGTTTGCGTCAAAACAGTTTAAAGATTTTGCGGCTCAATATGACTTCAAGCATACAGTTTCAAGTCCGCATTTTCCCAGATCCAACGGACTCGCCGAAGAAGGGCGTGCAAGTGGTCAAGCGGATTCTGGACAAGACGGAGAAAAGTAAAGAGGATATTTTATTTGGGCCTTCTGAACTACAGGGGGTGTGCCCTCTTGAGGATGGCCGGTCGCCAGCAGAACTGCTGATGGGACGAAGCCTCAGAACGCTGCTTCCAGATTTCTCAATGTCACCCCCAACGTATGTGCGAAAACATGTTCAAGCAAAGACCACAAGAAGATCACTAGCTCTACTACAGAAGGGAGACGTCGTCCGCGTTCTCAACAATGGTTGATGGGAAATAAAAGCGCAAGTCCAAGATCTCGTGGCGCCAAGGTAGTACACCGTTCTGACAGAAGATGGCCGGTTGTTCCGTCGAAATAGACAGCACCTCCGCAAAACGCCAGAAGCGTTCTGTCGACTCTCCAGTTACGATGCCGACGAGAGCGACGACACCTCCGATTCATCTACAAGCGCAGTCATACCGCAGGGGCCAGAACTTCCGCAGGCTACACAGGACCGACCGCCAGCCGACCCATCAAGCCCACCGCACACCGAGGATTTATGCCGACGATCCACCAGACCCCAAAGACCACCACTTCGCCTGGCTACACTCACGGATTCCAGCAGAGTGAAACAGCCTAAGAAAGCCGACTGTTACCGACTGGCGTTCAGTGTTTTCTGTGTTTTCAGAGCATTTTGTGTGCTTCGTCTTCAAAGAAAGGAGGATGCAATGGGCAGTCAACAGGACAACACTGTGCGCAATCAAGATAGTAACGCGTGGCAACGATGTACGCAAGCGCTCCATTTGTAATCAATAAACCAGTCTTCTTGTGTCCACCGCCGTATGCAGACGCTCTTACAAGACGTTAGATACAGAACTGGCGTGCGATTTCCTCACGGATGAATGACTTGAGCTCTGGCAGCAACGCCGCCTGGTCAGAGGTGGCCACCAAGCCAGAAAGCTCTGCATCTCGTGAAGGGGAGCGACGGATCATCGAACGCTGCCGGCGGAGCTCCTCGTAGCTCTGGCACAGCGTTATGAGTTCGGCCACTGTGACACAGCTTTTGGCGAGCAGCCTGGTGAAGGCATCATTGTCAATACCTTTCATGACGTTCCGGATCTTGTCAGACTCAGACATGGTTCCGTTGGCTTTCTTACACAAGTCGAGGACATATTCGATGTAACTGGTGAATGACTCACCGGCCTACTGAGCACGTTCGCGTAAGCGCTGTTCGGCTTGCAGCTTACGAACGGCAGGGCGGCCAAAAACGTTGTTGACGGCGGTCTTGAAATCGGACCAAGTCACAAAATCGGACGCGTGGTTGTTATACCACAAACTTGCGACTCCCGCAAGGTAGAATACCAAGTTGGTCAACTTGCCGTTGTCGTCCCATTTGTTAGGGACGCTCACGCGCTCGTAAAGTGCGAGCCAGTCCTCCACGTCGGTGCCATCGGCGCCAGTGAAGATGGATGGATCGCGGATGCGTGGGACACCGGGACAAGTGGGCGGCACGGGGGGAGGCGTTTGCTGAGAAGCGTCTTGGGGCATGGTAGATGGCAGGGTACGAGATCGAAGCTCCACAGGCATCGAATGGGAGCACATCACTCTCCACCAATTTGTTAAGGTGTTTATTTCCCGGCACTCAGCGATAATGCGTCAGCGACAGCCACGGCCAGGCACGGACTCCCAGCGCGAGCGGCGTCCTTTTTGGAGATGACCCACTAGAAGGCGCTCGAGAGTGCACCCCACTTCTAAGTTCCAAGGCTGCGCTACAATATATATATATATATATATATATATATATATATATATATATATATATATATATATATATATATATATATATATATATATATACCCAGACCCTGCCGACTGCCATCCTGTGTCTGAGCTCGCTCAGCACGCTGAGAGATGCCGACAACTGGCCCGATCTTTCACCTATGATGAACAGTGTCGCCAAAAACAGCGCCAAGACTCCAAGCTACCTCCGGACTCTTTTCCTATCGACTCCCTCGTATGGCTTTGGGTGCCTCCAGTTGCTGCTCCCGGCCTTTCAGCTAAGCTCCTTCCAAAGTGCCACAGACCCTACCGCGTGGTTGCGCAAACCTCCCCTGTCAATTATGTGGTCGAACCCGTTACGCCATCTTCTGATCTCCGTCGTCGCGGGCGAGAGACAGTCCATATTGACCGCCTCAAGGCATATCAGGATCCTCTGACCTCTCTCTAGATCGCCAGGATGGCTACCTCTCCATACCGGGCATGATTGTGAGGAAGAAGATGGGCAAGCACGGAGGCCCATCGCCATCGGCTGGCACACACCGACAGTTCGCACTCTGGCTATGCCGTGCGTGCTGCTGCTACGATCATCGCGCTCGTAGAATCCTCAATAAACCATCCGTAACAATATATATAAATGTTTACCATCTATCTCACTCACCACAGATTTATGGGAGCTCCGCAAACAGAATGCCCTTTTAGTGTATTCATCTTTGAAGCTCTTCGTCCGCCAGTAAATAGGATTGGCGTTTCTTACGTCATATGCGTGCATAAATTCATGGGCTATTATCTGCAACAGATACAAAAAATTACGAGAGGCAAGAAAAAAATGTACGCAGTGGTACACAATTGTACGCAGTGCTTACATCTGTGGTATAGTACCGCCCTTGCTATACTATACCACAGACGGCTATGCTATACATGGTTTTCCTGCGTCACATGCGTCACGCCAAGCGACATGAGACAATAGCATACGACAGCTCGGGCCCCGAGAGTGCTCCGCAGTTAAAATGTCACATTGTCGCCGCAGTGTCCTAGCTGTCAATGCGAGGCCAACAGACTGGAATGCGATACGAAGTAAGGCTAGCACCTAACTTCTTTAGGATCTCGTCTGGCGTAACCACACAAAACATAGGCGTAAGGGAACGTGACTGCTCCAGCGAGCGAAGTGGTTTTCGTGGTGTTTCAAGTTTCAACGCGAAGTAATCGGTGAGGAAATCGCTCTTTCAAATGCACGAGCCGTCTGCAGATCTGCGTCCAGATTGCGTGAGCGACCACACTCGTTTGAAAACAAGTTCGGGCAGCTAGGCACTAGTTGTACGAAGACTGAGGGAAGAACAGAGCTTGTGACCTTCCCTTCCTCTATACTCTACTATACAAGACTATGGTGTGCTTTGGCATCTCCCCTTCCCCTTACATGGGCATGCTATGCTTCACCATCTCTCTTCCTACAAGGAATCATCACCCTCACATCAGCCATTTCACGCTATCTTCCCTTTTCCACCTTTTGCGATACGACATATAAATATTAATGTGAAGTAACAGACAATAATGCTAATGAAAGTATAGGTGACGTCATTAGTATTAAATTTAATGCAAATGGGAAGAAAGAAAAGTGGACGAAAAGATAACTTGCCCTAGGGCAGGGACCAAACGAGCGACCTTCAAATAACGCCTCCGATGCTCTAGCAACTCACCTACCACGGCGTCCATCCCCCCCAACCACTTTATGGGCGCTTTATTAGGCCGTCCCCCCCGTCCACTTTATAAGCGCCCGTAAATAGCCATAACAGCGAGCGTCCCATTTCATCGCGTCGTTACTTTTTGTTATTTTGTTATTTGAAATGTTCTTTCTATCTTTTTTAAACGCCAAGCATTTCTTGGCGAACTTCGGCGACTTTCAGCGTATCTATCTACCTATATCTCTAGCTCTCCAGACCGTATCGTTTATGAGATTTATGTCAAAATTGGTATGGCATAACAAGAATGTATGGCAAACATGCACGACTATAACATATCGTGAAAATCATGAGTAACTGTTCATGGACACTGTGATTTACACGCCATGACCGTGGTGCTCCTGCGGCCGTTTCCTTAATTAGATATATCCAAAAATTGGTATGATGAGGCATTTCTACATGACCGAACATATATGACAGGTGTTAAAATGTGAATCATGACATGCATGTCATGTACAATATGATATACATGCCACGCTCATGGTACCCAGACGGCCATCACGCTGACATGATATACACCAAATTTGGTATTGCGTGACGTGTCTGCATGACGAACATAAATTACAAGTGGTAATACGGAAATCATGACTTCTCATGTGCAACATTAATTGAATGGCACGCTCATGGCGCACTCGCGGCTCTTTCGCCAGCTTGATATACACCAAATTGGTTATTGCGTGACGTGACTGTATGACGAACATAATTGGCAAGTGGTAATATGAAAATCATGACATATCATGTGCAACATAACTTGCATGCCACGCTCATGGCGCGATCTCACCCGTTTCGTTAGCTTGATATACACCGAAATTGGTATTGCGTGACGGGACTGTATGATGAACATAAATGGCAGGTTTGGTTTGGAAAAGCCTTATTAATAAATGTCCGAAGGCGTGTGCCCTAGCTCACGGCGGGCCGCTCCCACGACGGGACAGTAAGGCCGAGACCTACTGCCGCATCGTGGGCCCTCTGGACAGCCCAAAGTTGTGATTGGATGTCCGGACTCCTCAGAGCGGAGCCCAACTTGCTGGCCGATGCTGTATCAGTGCCACGTACCGAAGGGCACTCCCAGAGCATGTGGTGTAAGGTGGCTAAACTGCCACATTTCGAACATGAGTTAGTTAAATAAACATCAGGATAAAGCTTGTGGAGAAAGGCAGGGTTGGGATACGTTTCCGTTTGAAGTAATCTCAATGTCAGTGCCTGTGCTCTATTTAACTTCCTATGTGGAGGTGGAAAAACTCTCCTATCCATAGCGAAGTGCTGGGTAACTTCATTGTAAGTAGTTGGTGGATCTCTATTTACCAAGTCTCCAGGTTGACCCAGAGGTCCTCCATGGCCGCGGACAGCTAACCCTCGCGCCCTGGAGTGGGCCAACTCATTGAGATTGATAGTTCCTTCTCCAATGGTTCCCATGTGAGCCGGGAACCATGTAAGGTTGTGTGTTGTAAGTGTCTTCTCGCCGAGTATTTCTTTGGCCTCTTTGCACACAGTGCCAACACTGAAAGCCCGAATGGCCGCCCTAGAATCACTAAATATATTTGCATGATTTTGATCTAAGAGAGCTAAGGCAATGGCAACCTGCTCGGCGGCATTAGCACTTCGAGCGCATATCAACGCCGCATTAATGGTAACCCCCTTTTGGTTAGTTGCCACTACCGCAAACCGGTCCCTATTGTCTTCGTATTGTGCCGCGTCTACAAAACAGGCACCCCCGTCGAGATCCGCAACTTGTCGGAGAAGGGCCTGAGCTCGCGCTCTCTGCCTTCCTACATTTCGCTGGGGATGCATGTTCCGCGGGGCAGGTGAGATGATAATATTCTCCTTCTGATCCCTCGTCAACCCTTGGTACAGAGCATCAACCTGAGCTGGTTGGGTACCCATATCCGCGAGAATCCTCCTCCCCGCTTTTGAGCCAGAAAGCCTAATTACCTGTGCTCTTTCTTGCGCTTCAGCGATTTCTTCTAATGTATTATGAATACCCAACTGCAGGAGACGATCCGTGTGGGTATAGTTGGGGAGCCCCAGGGCACTCTTTACTGCCCTCCTAATCATCGCATTAAGCTTGTCCCTTTCAGCTCTCTTCCAAACGTGCATTGCCGCCGCATATGCAAAGTGGCACAACAGAAAGGCATGTATAAGCCTGACCAAGTTTTCCTCAGATAGTCCTGCCCTTCGATTAGCCACCCGCCTAATTAGCCTAATAACACTATCTGTCTTTTTCGCTAACCTTTGAATCGTAATGTTATTGGTGCCCGTCGCTTCTAGCGTCATACCTAAGATCCGAATGGAAGCTACTTTGGGGATTAACCCTCCACTCTTGGTACGTAGGTGGATGTCTGTCTCTAGTGGCGGCACCCAGCCTCTCGGTCGGGGGGCCCTTCCTGACCGGGTTATAGAGGAGAAGCTCAGACTTTTCCGGAGAGCAGGAAAGACCTGTGCCCTCCAGAAAACTCTCGGTAGTGTCGATCGCCTCTTGCAGGGCAGACTCTACAGCACCATTACTACCTCCTCTACACCAAATGGTGATATCACCTGCATAAATTGTGTGTCTAATATCTGGAATTCCACTAAGGTGCCTCGAGAGTCCAGCCATGGCAATGTTAAAAAGTAGGGGTGAGATAACAGATCCCTGCGGGGTTCCCCTATCGCCCAGGACTTGCACAACCGATTCCAGATCCCCAACTTTAAGGATGTCTCTTCGACCACTCAGGAAGGATCTGACAAACGCATGAAACGGTAACATGAAACATGAAAATTACGACATGCATGTCATGTAGAACGTGGTTTACATGAGACGCTCATAGTGCACTTGAGTCTAGTTCGCTTTAATATACGCCAAAATTGGTATTGCGCGACGCGACTGTCTGACGAACATAAGTGACAGGTCCTCACATGTATATCATGACATGCATATTATGTAGAGTATGATTTGCTCCTTCGCTGGCCGCTTCGCATTACATCGATTCGCACAATGCGTGGGATCTGCCCGTTTTCTCTTCTTTTAACTTTATATCTATCGCATTTCGTAATGCTCCCTCAGCTTTTAACTTCCTCCATGCCGCGAGGGGGGGCCTTAGCCCACATGCTCAGGTTCGCAACACTTTGTTGCTACAGCCAACAACGATGGTAATGGCGAACCAAACAAATTCAGCAATGAAACCGCAGTGAAATATTGCAACATCAAACGACACGAGATCTCTTTAAAAGATGAAATTGCCATATCAGACATGGCTGATCACCCAGAAGTCTATGATCGGAGAGAGCATACATTATAGAGTACGGCGCATACAAGTGCACATACATGAGAGCGCATGAGAGCGTATACATGAGTGCAGCACCTCTTCGAGGGCCAATTTTTTGAACATCCCATTTCCGTACACTTGCCGGCGCCGAAACTCTTGTGAACTATGCCACCGCCTCAGAAACCTGGAACTCAATAAAGCTTTCGCCTAACGTCGACAGTGTGTATCACTGCTGTTATTCATTTCCCTTTTCTCTCACGGCATCGAAAACGATATCTAAAATTCTCGTTTCGGTTATCGCTTAGTCATCGTTGACGGCGCATCTCAGTGGTACCCTCAGATCCACGCAGCATGGCTTGATGGATTTCGCATTAGTGTATTAGCGCATTCAAATAACACAACGTGCCATTCTTTCTACGCTGCACTTTTTTTAAGTGCGAAGCATTTTTTGCGTACTGCAGACGCTTTCAGCGCTTCTGTCTGTCTGTCTGTCTGTCTGTCTGTCTATCTATCTATCTATCTATCTATCTATCTATCTATCTATCTATCTATCTATCTATCCACCTTCGTCTGGGTGCTCTCGTGATCACCTCCTTACCTTGCGGTAGACCAAAATTTGTATGGGAGGGTAAGATGGTTTGACGATTATGACTGTCTGGTCATGACATAATAATGTGAAAATCCCGTCGCGTGCGACGTCACACCCTTTCCTCCAGACACGTGTGGTACATACTCGTATACCACGGGCCACGGTATGCGGGTATACGCCACAAGTGTTTGACAGTTTATATCTACCAAGGAATGGGGAAATTACATTGGTAAGTTAAATGCGGGAGCGTTGAGAAAAACCGAAATCGGCAGCGTTGACCCGAGGAATGCAAAGAATAACTGTTATGATCCCAGGAGGAATCGAACCCAAGCATTCTGCGTGGCAATCGAGTATTCTACCACAGAGCTACACCAGTTCTCGGAACAACTTTGGAAAAAAAGACCATATGCGGGCGTAATGTTGGTGAAACCTCAACTGTGGCTGCAGTGCTGCCCATCTAATTTTATAAACATTACATGTGTACTCCAATAATACAGGCGTCACGTCGGTTTAGCCTGAATTGTAGTTAAGCCCCATCCACTGAAGTTGGTCTATGTAGCGCTATCATCCTGTCGAGCACAATAGCTAAATTTCAGCTTAGCGCTTCTGGTGCTGCTAATACTCATGTTACACTTGGTTTGGTTACGCAACCGTAAACACCTGGTTACATAAAACATATGCGACTGTTCAACGTACTTGTGTGTGCGCGTAACATTTGTACGTATGTTTAGCGTTATTTCGTAACTTTTCGCTCAACAAAAGAATACACCACAGTCACCTTCTCTCCGCATGCTTCGCATGACATCGATTCCCATGGTACGTGGAATCTGCCGAATTTTTCTTTGAGAACCACATTTCTAAACATTGGCTTTGCATATTATTAAGAATATTACGAAATCGATTAAAGTACAGCGCGCGTGATACGTAATGAACGAAAAGAAAAACGAGTGCTCACCGTTCCAAGGCCACCATAGTTCAGTCCTGTTGGCCCGTACAGGTACAAGAATGGACGATGCATTATGGCTGTCGGTATAAAAACAGCAAGTCCACTCGGCGAGAAATAGGCGTTGATGTCGGTTTCATCATACAGGATAGTTTTCTGGTCAATCCAAGCAAGGTGAGCGGAGAGAGAAAGATACTTGATCCACGTGGGGAAACAGTCGGTCCAATGGTACGTCGGGGAAAGACTCTGCGGAGGGCGATCAACGACATATCCTTACGCAAAAGTGGTTAACGTGTTACGCGAACCCTTCTCTTAAAATTCAGCAAATGGTAGGTCATCAAAATGGACACAAAAGAAGCAAAACTATTGACGGTTAACAATGAACCTTGGCTGCCATTTGGTAGTGAAGATATGTTTAACACCACCACAATCCACGAAGCATGCTTTTATCCGCAAGTGCGAGGACAACATACGGGAATAAATACAGAGCCACCCCCTAATTAGCACTGATAAAAACATTTGCCATAGGGCTAGCTAATAACTAGCTCCATTTAGTCATTTATTAAGCGGGACTTCCGAAAAACATAACTGGCCAGCGTTAAGGAAAGGAGGTGCATGTTTCGATGTAGTCAACAAATTCAAAGCCAGTTCCACTCCTGTGAAATCTGAGTGACCAGTGGAGCTGAGAAGCAAGCGGCACCACCAAGCGCCGCCCCCCAAACGCTCTTTTTCTTTTTTAAAGATTACTTCCTTCTTTTAATATTTATTTCGTGCTCGTTTGTTTCATTATCTCTTTTTTATTTTGTCCTTGCTCTTCTTACGCTAACATCATTCCTCATCCTCACAGCTCTTCCCTACTCTTTGCTATTCTATATTGTACATCTTTGTGTTGGTGGCTGTAGGTCCTCTCACTTATGTTTCCTCATTTCCCTCGTTCTCATTCCAACATTGGGGCTCGTCAGAATCACCTTGTTTTCCCACCCCCGTGCAAAGGTATAATGGGTGTGTTCAGATAAGAACGTCGGTGCATGTCCGCCGACCCCCTTTAATTTCACCGAAAAAAAATATATTTTGTTTTCAGAGTCCCCAGGACCACGAAACCAGTTTTAGTATCCCGAAAAAAAAATTTCACCTTCTTGAAAAAAATTCACGTCTCCACTGAGCCACCACCGCCTCTTTAGTATTTCGCGAAAATTGGGATTTCGATGAGACGTTACAAAAACACTATTGTAGCTGTAGGTCTGCAAAAATTTTCTCCACATACTACAAATAATTTTAGGTGACAAAAAATTATTACTTTGCAGTTTTGATGTTGTGCGGTTAAGAAAAAAAAAGCGCAAAATCGGCACAAAGCTCAATAATGCTCAAATTTAAGATTTTTTTCCTCCGCTAGTATAAACGCCAAAATTCCCAAAGTTTTTAAAAACATTGCCACATATTTAATAAACAAGTGTGCTGAACGAAATACGTGACCGTGGCTTTAAACGTTAACCAGAAATGTTCAACGGAGGACATGTCTCTCAAAATGCAATATTTTGAAGATCACTAAAAAAAACACCATCTTCGATTTTCCTTAACCCCTCCAGAATTAAAGCCAAGCAGGTGTTCTAACTCAATCTGTAAAAAAAATATTGCATTATTTTTGTGAGGTTGGAACTACGGAGCACGAAATTGGCCAAATTGAAGTATACTGAGAGGCCACAAGATTGAGCGAGCATGGAGCAATTGTTGGCATTATCGTTATTTTTAGGTCGTGAATGTCTTCTGTTGTGCTCGAGGGACAACAGCTTGACAGATAAAATCAAAGAGTTCCCTTAAAGTGCAAATTTGTTCATTTGCGTGCGTGCACGCGTCGCAGTTTTGGTCCTGGCGTAAGGACTAACCGCAAGATTTCTAGAAATGTAGTCAAGTCGACCTCTCGGAAGGAACTGTTAGTTTACCCCTATTGTATACACAGGGAGTCATAGTCACAATTCATATTCAGACAAGTTAGACACTCACAAACGTCACTGAAGCAGTTGTGTGTTTCTTGCTCTTGGTGAAGCAACTTGTGCACACAACCCATTTCGGCCTGAAGGAAGAGAACTTCGTGAGCTCGATCCCTGTGTCAGGGTGAGCCGCTTTCAGTAGACGAAATGTTTTCCGAATGGACCTTCTCATCAGCCGTTTTTAAACGTACTCTTTTTGTCCTTTAGAACTAATTGCAATGAAATCTTTCTTGTTTGGGCTTTGTTGGGTGGAGTAGACCTGATCGTCAGTATAGTATTTAATTGCTGCCTGTATGTTTTCTGGCTTCACCTTCGATCTGGTGTAGAGGTCCGGATTTGACCACACCCCACGGGTGTCTCTGTATTATCTGGATTTCCGAATGAGGTGCACAGTTGCGGACGGAATCATCTCTTGAATCTGTTGATGAGAAAGGTCCACAGGGAGCAATGTCAGGAGGCGGCAGCGTTCATGGTATGATTCGCAGGTGTCGAACGTGTGCTTTAGGTTGCGCAGCCACTCACGACACGTGTTGCAGGTTTCCGCTGAAGGACCAGCGGAAAGCGAGTTGAGCTGTTTCTTTCTTAAGCGAGTTGAGCTGTTTCTTGTTTATGTTTTTTTAGGGAGCGGGCGAGCGCGGTCGGGCTGCAGAAGCGCCGCTTGTGCCGACAGGCACCGTCTGCGTTATCACATTACCGACGTGCCATGGGAAGCGATAAATATCCATGATTAACTACTTTTTGCGCAAAAATTTTCAGGACAAAGACGAAACAAACACGGAGGGGCGCAAACTTCCAACTGAATTTATTAACGAAAAGTGCCATACATATTGTTTTTTTCTTTTGTCACTTTGAAGTATATATATATATGTCACTTTTCGTTAATAAATTCAGTTGGAAGTTTGCGCCCGTCCGTGTTTGTTTCGTCTTTGTCCTGAAAATTTTGCGCAAAAAGTAGTTTATCAGGGAATACCAACTAGCTCGGACCCACACCTTGTTAAGATAAATATCCAGCGGTTATTCCTCTCCAGCTACCTCCTTTATGAGGCGTACGCAGGCTCACATGCGCGAAACATTTTGAAAGTGATTCCTGCGAAGAGTGTGACCCATTATCGTGGCATGCTCAGTAGATGGGACCCGTGTAGAAGTATTTGTGATTTGCGGAAAAAAAACGTGGTAATAATTTCCCCTTTAAAACCAACTGTTCTTGTTTTATTTCTGACAATCCGTCAATCCACAGAAGACATTCACGACCTAAAAATAACGATAATGGCAACTATTGCTCCGTGCTCGCTCAATGTTGTGGTTACTCAGTATACGTCAATTTGGCCACTTTTCATGCTTCGTAGTTCCGACCTCACAAAAATAATGCAACATTTTTTTATAGATTAAGTTAGAACACCTGATTGGCTTTAATTTTGGAGAGCTTAAAGAAAATCGAAGATGGTGTTTTTTTTAATGATCTTCAAATATTGCATTTTGAGAGACATGTCCTCAGTTGAACATTTCTGGTTAACGTTTGAAGCCGCTCTCAGGTATTTCGTTCAGCACACTTGTTCATTAAAATATGGCAATGTTTTTAAAAACTTTGGGAAGTTTGCCGTTTATGCTCGCGGAGGAAAAAATTCTTAAATTTGAGCGTTATTGAGCTTTGTGCCGATTTTGCGCTTTTTTGCTTAACCGCACAACATCAAAACTGCAACGTAATAATTTTTTGTCAACCAAAACTATCCTTAGTATGTGGAGAAAATTCTTCGGACATACAGCTACAATAGTGTTTTTGTAGCGTCTCATCGAAATCCCATTTCCGCGAAATTCTAAAGAAGCGGTGGCGGCTCAGTGGAGACTTGTGAATTTTTTTAAAGAAGGTGAAATTTTTTTTTCGCGAAACCAAAAGTGGTTTCGTGGTCCTGGGGACTCGGAAAACAAAATATATTTTTTTCGGCGAAATTAAAGGGGGAGTCGGCGGACATGCACCGACATGCTTATCTGAACACACCCTACTATAAAAGGCTATGCCACGATTGACCCTCTCTAACTCCTCCTTGCACTCCCCCTCATCGACACTTTCCTTGGCCACCCATTTAGCTATGCTATGGTACGCCCGGCTATACTAAGCAAGGAAACTATAGTTTAAGCGCAAGTTGAGACGCTGATCTCGCGTCTTCTTAATCTACTTGCCTTCAACAGGGTACCCCCGGTATGTAGGACGCCAACAGGGCACTATAACTGTGCGCTTTGAATTCATAACAGCTAGGTAAGAAAACCGTACCATAGTTTAATGGTTGGTTTATAGGTTTGAATGTCCGAAAGCGTATCAGTAGCACAATTCAAGATGTATTCAGAAAACTTGCCAAGGCGTGCTCACAGGTTAGTGATGAAAGGATAGTCACTTTCATTTGATTTTACCAATATTATTATAAGGCATAGCTGAATTCTTCTAGAGATCAAATGTCGAGTAGTTTTTTTTTTCGTCGTATGCCCTTTATTCCGCAGGAAAAGCGTTACTGCTGGCAAAGAAGTGAATCCGCGTTACACCGCTCTTTGTTTTTCGACTTCGAATGCTTCTTAAAATATTTTTTCTCTGGCTTTCTTTACTTGCGTTATGTAATTTTTACAAATTCTGTGATTTCCCGTGCCAAATTAACAATATTATACGAAGAACGGCTTGAAGTTGAAATATGAGGCTTGAACCTGCTGCAATGGTGCGCGTTTTTAGTGGAATGGGACGTATAATCATTCCACTACTTGTGCAACTCAGATAAAAAGTAATAGGGAACATGTAGCACAAACCCACATGCTTCTTCTCCTGATTTAAACAATTGCCTTGAGGTATAATGATAATGTTTTGTCAACCAAGCAACACGAAAAGATAGAGTAAAGAAGTCAGCACATTCTTCCTAAAATATTGCGTCTTTCCCTTGTATTGTGTAATGCATGAACCAAATAAAAAGATGGCATTAGCGCACACATGCCAAATGTAAAAATAGTTGGTCTGCGGGACAATCCGTGGCTGATCATTTAGGGCTTTTCTGTTAAACAGCTACTCTCCTGTTTAATTAAATACTCATCTTCATTGTAAATTAATATTTTTTGTCGTAACAACATAATGAAGGCTTCAAAGTGACCTAAAAATTATTTGCTGGAATGCACGGTATAACGAAGATACGAAATTCTACGCATAATATGGAAGTCAGACGCCAGGACCTAACGCAACCGCTCTCTCCCTCTTCTGAAAAACTGAGGTAATCTATGAAATATCCTCGGCACTGTTAGCCTTCCCGCCATTACAGATGATTTCGTCGTATCGTAAGCAACATTGACTAAGCTACATGCAAGCTCTCGGCACACATTGTTAGTCATCTTGCGGCCACGACCTCTACTTCAATGTCTAATGCACATATATTGACGGATACTGACTGTACACCTCTTCGACGTAGTCAGGATCTAGTCGCCTGTCCAGGACTCCCGACGTGGACTGTTATGTCGATCAACCTGTCGATTGCACGCGCTTGAATTTCTGTAGTGAGCCAACTCGATGACTGCAAGGCCTCCTTGAACGCAGTGCGGATTTCGGGATGTCCATGCGCTTCGTCTGGTAAATCATGCGAGGTGGAACCACTGTGCGGCGAAGAAACATGCCGGCACACCGTGTTACGTAAAGCTTTGTGGAATATTCGCGATAAGCACACCTCACACACAAAATAACAAATGTTATGGCCAGGATAGTGCGTTCAGTATAGGCCTTACGCACCTGAAAAGTATCAACAGTGCGTAATATTCTTGTACTGATACAGAAGGTCTACATACATCGACACCAAGGTTGCGAGACCGAAACGAAGCCGCTTCAACTGACTTTTCCTGGACGCGCAATTCAAGCACACCCCCGTATGCTTCGTGACGCCAGTGATGATAAAAAGTCGAAGTTATCGAGACCTCACTTGTTCAGCGCTGGTCATATAGGCAGAACTTATCGCTTCGGTGTTAAATATCGCAAAGCAAACAAATCCTCGGTAACGGGAAAATTTTAACGTGAAAGCAGTTAAGGCAGATTGCGGCAGTCAATTAAGGAAGCGCTCATTTGTCGTAGTTTTTAAACTGCAAGACATTTTTGCGGTAAGGAAAGTGCGCTTTCATGTAGCGTCATTGCGGCACGCTCAGTCGCTACATATACTTTGAGTTAAGTGTGCTTTACAGCCAAGGAGGCAAGCCGCTCCCGTGCTACAAGAGTGATTACGCCACCCATGTGCGCCCACGCCGATTGGATTTTATACGTGGCCGCACCGCAAGCGTTGGCACCCCGCGAGGTGTGTTCGTAATAACAGTGGACGACGCTGTACGTAGACGTACCCTTCTGGAACTGGTGACTGGTGATTGCCAGCTTCATCACCTTCTTGACATGTTCATAGCAAGCGTCGTTTGCCGTCCTGCCTCTCAGAAACCAGACTGGATCGGTGAACTCAAACAGCTGCCTGTAGAGGGTCCAGGCGACTAGGTATTGCAGGCCTTCCTTGCCAACAGACTTGCTCTTGAAGAGTTGTGCCAGCATTGTGCCAACATCTCGTCGATAGAGCATTACGTCGGAATTCCTGAAGGTGCGATTGGTGTACTTGTTAAGAAAAGTCTTCCAATCATCTGGTAAGAATAAAGAGACAGGAATGGACAAAAAGTTAGCATTGACTAAGCACTCTAAGAAAAAGTCGAGTATTTTGGGAGTATTTCTGCTACACAACAATAATCGTCATCTGGCTTGCTCACATTTCCTCTCTTGAAAACCCGGCTCTCGGCACATTCCTATCAAGAATGCTATGTCATGCCGATAACGCGCGCGGCGTTCGTGACTGGGAAGTGCCGGGACGGCGGTGATAACGCCAGGAAAGTACGCGAGGTAGATGACGATTATAGTTGTGTAGCAAAAAGACGCCCTCTTAACTCGATTATTTCTTAGAGTAAGTAATAACAAATGGTATATTTCAAATGAGTACTCGACACCAAACGAGCGTGCGAGGAAGCATCAGATCCAGTGTCAACTGCAAACATTTTGCCCCGGCGCGCGGAGACGTTCCTGTATGGTTCTGACATTCTTGCCATAAGGACCACGCACAGACCCAAAGAATAAAGGATGTTCATAGGTTGTTATTGAGCACGAGAATGCGCGTCATCGCTCTGGAAAGGCAGCAATGCGAAAAAAAAAGTGACTGACAGTGTTCTTGTTTGGAACAGCTCGCTCGCTACTGCTTTCTCACCGGTGATGAGACGACTCAATTGTGCGTGCGTTATTTGTAATATTATACAGGCATTACGAAGAGTGGTCTGCATTTTTGTTTAGGCAAGTGTCCTTATAAATTAGGGACTTACGCGACATTTCCTGGTGTTTATTTTCTTCTGGCTGTTACTCATGATATATTAACCGGCGGGAATATTTCAGTGGCGCAATTTTGTCCGCAATCACCGCAATATTGCGAAGCCTTGCGCAAACTCGTGACGGGCACGTTCGTTATGCCTACTTCTGTTTTGAGGCTTGTGTAGTGTTCTTCCGTCATTTAACGCGGCTCGTTTGCAAGTGCACGAGCACGGGCGACCACGCCCTGTATGTCTGAATACAAGTCGTAGGTGCACATCCCATGATCAATAAAACATTACAGAGTTTCAGAATTGGGGACCAAAGGAACTAGGGGACCCAAGAAAATTGTGATCCGTCAGGCCCCTTGCGCGGAACCCAAGCCACTCTTAGACTTAACCAAGAACTCATAACCGAGAACCGAAAACTGGCGTGGATCGCCAGCGAGACTACGGAAACGCAGCGCGGGCAATGACGCAGCGTGACTCGGTTCTCGCATAAATTTAATTTTCCACGTGTGGCGTCCCATGCCATTGAACGAACACAACCTGTGTTTCACACAACATTCAAATGCCGCTGCTCCTCGGAACACAAGAGCATGCAGTCTACCCAACGCCGCTACAAGCGGGGCAGCCTGTTAAGCGTGCCTTTCGTGCCATTTTGCGGGTGGTAACAAATACGCTGAGGCATCTGACAGCTCTGCGTACCGCCAGTGGTAGCTGGTTTATATAAAAAGCTCGCCGATAGCTTTATGGAGGAAGTGCACTGCGTAGCGGTATTGTATAACGTAGCGCGCTGCGAAGCAAGGGGTGGCAGGTGGAATCCCAGCCACGTGCTTCGGAGAAATATATATATATCCGGGACATGACGGCGACAGCAAAACTCCACCACAAGAGTGGATGTGCAACGCGCGTGCTCGTTGAATGAGATCAATGTCAACGTAAAGCCTCCGTGTGTGTCAACCTTTCGAGAGAGCATGAAACGGCTATTAAAATCGGTCGACAGAGCCGGTAGGATATAGCTGGTGCTCGGTTCACTCAATATTATTAAAAAGCGATGGTTTTTAAGCCGCCGTTTACACGTGCGTGTTTCACGGAAAACCAGTCCGCGCCGTAGCCATGACAAACAGTGACACCGCAGCTGTTGGAACGCCTGGTACAATCTCGTGATGTCATGCCAATCCGCGCATGCGCAGTAGCGACATCGCATTTGCTATCGCTAAGCTACGCCCAGAGACGGAGAAACCTCGCGCAACCGTGTTCCGCCGCGCTTCTGCCGCTCGATCAGATACAGCCATGGGATGTGTAAGCTTTCGCCTTGTTTATTACTTAGATTGTGACTCGTAAAATGGCATAAGTGCTGTTGAATTACCGGCATGCCATTTTTCCCGGCAGCATTTCGTTTGTGTTTACTCAACAAGTAAATTTTATTTCGGAAAGGAAGGTCGCGATTGTCTTGGCTATGCCACATGCAAAGCTCAAACTAAACGGCGTGTTCGTGTGCTCACTAGTCATTTTGCGGAAAGCAGGGCGTGTTTCGAGTGACACAGTGGTAGAGGGTATCTCAAGGTGCGATATTGAAATCCTCTTGGTGGGAGCTTTTTTTTCTTCATCCCGCTCTACCGCTCTATTGCTTGCTATAATGTGACATTATTGCTTTTTCCATCCCATACTACCGTCATGCTGAAACCGGTAAGCACACGAAGAGAGGGACACTGAAAGCGACACACAGATCGTTACTTCAAAGCAATGGAAGTTGCACTCTTTCTGTCGTTTTCATTGTCCCTGTCTTCGTGTTCTTACCGGTTTCAGGATGTCACTGTGCCAACTAGACCAAATGCAGCCTCTAATCTCACACTCGTGTTTCTGTGTGGCTGGTAGGCACTATGCTTTTGACTCTCTAAAGCAGTTATGCGCTCCGTCACAATTTTACAGCATCGATCATATGCCAGAATCGTACAGCACACACCAGATGCCACGATCCATTACCATATTCCACCATAGTGATTGATCGTGGAACCCATCATTTTCCATGGGCCAGATATTTTCAATAGGGCAGTGATACCATGTCGAGACTTTGACGTACCTGAAGAAACGTATGGGTCTGTGAGCCCGCTTAGCTCACGAACGCTTTCCAGGGTTTGTGCGCCGGTTACAGTGGCTCTCGCGATGTCTTCCACTGCGTAGAGAAATATGAGAACTGAGGTGAGAACTACGCTTTTATGGGGAGACTCTCATGCCGATGACACAAGGTGCCAAACGCAATTTCAAGGAAACGCAATTTCATATCGTGAAAGACGTCATTTCCATTGGGCGTGTGACTCCATGCGGCCTAGCAACTCATTCCGCGGAGCAACAGGAACGTAGCTGTGTCCGTTTTACCGTTACGCAACTTGTGGTAGCAACTCTACAACGCAGCAGAGAGCGTTCGACCATTGCACCGAGACTGTGGTGCACCCACGTAATACTTCACAAGGCAGGCCTGTTGCTGTTTGTTTATGTTTAAATTTGCGCGGTGTACACATTCCACGGATCATGAATCAGGTGAAGGTCGGTAAGCACGAGTTCACTGCCCTGTCTTCCGTCTCTTGATATGTGTATCGTCTACGTAGCGCAAATTTCATGATTAGCACGCACGGATATTTGCAAGCTATTTTCACACAGACTTTTGATTTTAGAGCCCATTATGAGCACCTGTGCTTTGCCAATGGCTTTTGGAAAGAAAACTGGTATCTCATGGCTAGAAACTGGACGATCTGAAATTTTATTAACGCTGCGCTTCCAAATAATTAATAGTATGTGTTTATGATACCTGAGATGTACTTGCGCCGAGACCACATCTGTATTCCCAACATTCCTTAACAGGGCAAAGACCTCTTTTCAAAATTATGGCTCCAGCGACATGCGCTGTTCCAGGCATTTTCATAGCACGATCGTCGTCACATGGATCATTCGACACTCCTATTTAGTTACAGTGGAAGGTGCTTGATCGACCGATTGTGAAAGAGATATTAGCGGCAACGGAAAATGCCTAAGTTTTCTTCCGTGTGATAAGCGAAATTGCGCAAGCAGGAAATGGAGCAAAGAAATTAAAGCAATCACTATTGCAGTGAGCAATAACGATGTTATTAACTGTGACCGCACAAGCTGGAACATGCGATAGCTCCCTCGAAGCAGTGTAGAGGCCTTTCGCACTTGGTATCGTACTTGCAGACGGAGAAAAAAAAACACGAATACATCTCACGCTGGTTTTCGTATCCGCGAAGTTCTGAAGCGAGGTCGTAGACAAAATAAGTCGTGCCAAACGTTGCCAGAAAGAGTACATAGTCATTCAAGCCGTGCTTCTCAGCTCGCCATATATCTTGTTGCTTGCTGTAGTCCATCTGTTAATGAACAGGGAATGAAAAACGTTTTTAAAAACTTATTCTTGCAACTGCGGTAAAAAAAGCACACTTTCACTGCAAAGGCGTAAAATTGAATGTCATAGCAACAAATTGTAATGTCAGCTAAAATAAGGCTAGCACCTGACTCTCTTGGATCCGATCTCGCGTAACTGTTACAATGTATCCGTGGCTTTAGATGAGTTAAAGTCGTAGATCTCCATGTAGAACGCTGCTGCGGGAAGCCTCAGCGATAAATACCTGCATGTCTCCAAACCCTAGATCGCCTTCCTCCTCCATTCTTTTCCGCTATACTATGCTGTACCTCCCTGCTCCTTTCCCATCTCCTCACTGTTCCTTTCCTGTGTTACCCCTTGCTCTGCTAGAACATACAAGACTCTGCAATCCTTTACCCTCTCCCCTTCTGTTCTCATGTTCCTCACTTTTCCTTTATTTTCTCACTCCAAAGTATACTATACCTTACATTGCCACGTCATGTATTTACCCTCTCATCTCTTCTTCACCCTTGCATGATTTCCCACCCGATTCCGATACAATAGTACACATGGCCATACTAGGCTTTCTTCTCTCTATCCTTCTCACCCTCACTTATTTTTCACACCCCTTCCTCTTGCACGCATTTACTGGCAGCTTCCCACGCTGAACTCCACCATCCTACCTGCGCCGCTTCTCCTCCACTCCGCTTGAACACATGCATGTCGCCAGCCTCCTACTAGATCCCTCCTAGATTCACCTCCGCTATACTGTACTATACCCTCCCTCCTCGTTTACCTCATCCTCAGTCTCACACTACTCCTCACGCTCACTTCCTTTTCTAATTCGTTGTTATACTGTACTATACGTGGCTATGCGACGCTTAATTCT
The DNA here is from genome assembly GCA_030522465.1 of Rhipicephalus appendiculatus. Lineage (NCBI taxonomy): Eukaryota > Metazoa > Arthropoda > Arachnida > Ixodida > Ixodidae > Rhipicephalus > Rhipicephalus appendiculatus. The sequence continues at coordinate 10,208 of JALIZH010021915.1, read as the reverse complement.
CTCATATCCTTTCCATCTACAAATCCTCGTATCACTACTCCTCACCCTCAGATCTCTTTCATAAACATTGCTATACAGTAGACCCTATAAAGTGGACGGAGAAATGACCGCCACCTTAGCTCAGTGGTAGAGCATAGGGCGGGTTATTCGAAGGTCGCAGGTTAGGTCCCTGCCGGTGGCAAGTTATTTTTTCTTCCACTTTTCTTTCGTCACATGTACAACACAATTACCTCTAATAACATCCCCTATACTTTCCTTGGCATCATTGTCTATTAGTTCTCATTAATACCATACTTCAGCGCGTCGTACGTGTGCGTGTTTTTAAGTTCTTACGTGTTCCCTTAGTGCAGTTTTAAGTTGTCTGCAGAATCTATGAACCATATAGCCCAATAACATCATTTAGCTCGGCTTTTCGCGTATGTGCGTGTTTCTACGTTCTTACATGTGGCCTTCTTCGCGCAGTTTATTATTGTCTGCTGGACGATACTTCGCCCATTTGTGCTCAGCTTTACCAGCTCCGCTGCAAAACGCAGTTGTAAAGGTATACTGCCACTTCAGGGTCGCAAGCAGTATGCGAGCTATCTATTGTCTCAACGCGAAGCAGTGTGAGCACAGCACGTAGAAGGGTGTGCGAGCCGTTTGGCGATGCCTGCCGAGATAGCGCGCGCGCCACAGCTCCGGACTTCACCCTCATGGTGAAGTCCGCAGACTTCCAGGACTTGTTTTGCACCAACATAATTTTTTGTGGCCCACTTTTCAGATATGAAGAGGCATTATAGAGCCTCTCCTTCGAGTTTTCACTGGAAACCACCAATTGCGGAGTAACCATGTCATGGTCCCATTAAGCAAATTGCATAAATGAAGTGCACAGAAATAGAAGTTCGAAAGTAGCCAGAAAGTTGGCATGAACCCCACTCGAAAGTTTTGTCAACCAATTTCGCGCGAAACAGGATCTATCATTTGTTAAAACGGACCTCCGGTTAGAAATTTACGTTGCGAAATAAAATTATATTCAGCGAACCGCAATCCACAGTCACTACTTTTACTGCATCCGCGCATCCAACAGCACCCACCCACGGATGCGGCCTCGTTATCGGAGCTGTATGGTAGACGATAATATGATTCCGCACCTGCATTAGTCTCTTTCCATCTTGAAAAGCCCTGTCGTGGAAGGTGATGGAGATCACTGCCTCAACACCGAGGTCAAGAGAGCCGCGCACCATCATCTCAACCGGATTAACAGTCGCGAGTGCCCGCCTGTTGAGTAAGTCCAAGTTTAACGATTTCATCCAGGTCACGAGGTCGGACGTCTGCGATAGAAACAAGCCAAATCAAAATCATTTGAAATGCACTCTTAGGGAATATTGCGCGCAATGTAACCACAGCTTTCCTTATAAACACCGTGATTTGAGGAAAGACTGAAAGACAGTTGTTAAGAACGGATCATAACCACAAAGTGAAACGTGATTTTAGATAGCAATACTTCGTTTTGTATAGCATGTGCAACGATGCGGACGCAAGCGAGACTCGTTGCACTAAATGCGCTCGCACAAACAAATAGTTCGATATTTTTTGCCGCAGAGAATGTGTGATGTCTTTCTTTTTTAGGATGAGTAATACATCACGGTGTTTCGTGCTTTAGGAATAAAGAATCTCCATTTTACGGCTATTGATATAAAGGTGCACATAACGTAGTGTTTGCTTGGTTTCAGTTTCTGGTATTTATTTCGCAGACGATCACGACGCCTCACGCACAGATTCGTGCTCTGCTTCTATGGGCACTTCCAGCCACGAAAGCCGAGGACTAGCCGCGCGCCAGTTGCGTTCTTTGCTGAGCGAACTTCTTCCATACCTTCAAGAGCGTTGTGCCTTATGTGTGAAATGGAGTGTATTAATAAACTTTGACGGTGAAGAAACTCGATTCGCCGGTGTTATGTTTTTACTGAGCCGGCATGACAGCCTTTATCAGGCTCCTAAATGAACGTAGTGGGCCGATATCGCATTTCACGCAGCTCTAACACGCATTCGAAATTTTCAATGAACCACCACCCAGGCCACGTGACGGAGCTTGATCTAACTATTGGAATAATCGAATAAAACTCAGCAGATGAAAAAGAAAATGTCGAGCAATCGCTCGGCAAACCTAGGCAGACTGCGCACCTGAGGCAAGGAGTTGCGCGAGAAGGCAAAGCTAGGCAGAGCATCTGCGCTCTCCTACCTTAATACATTTGCTTGTGAAACAAGACAGTTGCTTCTCTTTCCCTCTTCTACTACGGGCACCTGAATAGTAGTAGTAGTAGTAGTAGTAGTAGTAGTAGTAGTAGTAGTAGTAGTAGTAGTAGTAGTAGTAGTAGTAGTAGTAGTAGTAGTAGTAGTAGTAGTAGTAGTAGTAGTAGCAGCAGTTATGAGGAAAAGCAAAACGCTGCTAACTTCTGTCTCGAAAGTGGGCTAAGCGCGTTGAGAAGTGTGGATGGGGAAGATAAAAGGGAAGAAAGAGAGAAGGGGGGAATGCTAATTAGAACACGCAGCTTTGGCGAGGGGGGCGGGCAACGCGTTGGTCACGACTTCGCTCGTCGAGTTCACACCGAAGAGCAACACATTGTTTAGAGCAACGCAGTACGATGACAGAAAATTATTAAGCGTTTCGTACCATGGGGCAACATGGCATGCTGATGTTACCCTGTCGTCTCTCGCGACACTTTGATGGGGCTGTGTAACAACACGCACACGAAGAATACTCTTCTGTTGCGACGACAAAAAAGGTATGTTGCACAACAGAAATGCCTGTCGCCTCGTTAACAATGAATACAAACTGCAAAGAAATACTGTTGTATCAGCAGTGATTCATGTTGTCCAGATAGCAAATTGTGTAGGAATTTTCAACTGATTTAAGCAACCTATTGATAACTCTGAGGTTTACGGGATTTTCTTAGGCTTTTTTAAAATTTTTTTCACATATATAAAGAAGTGGGTGGCACTTCAACGTGCTGTTTTGCTTGTTTTCGTGAGAAAGACTTAGCGGGGAAAAATTACCGCGGCAAAAGACAAACGTTACGGCAGTGCGCGTCATGATGTTATGTGAACGTATTCGCCCCTCTCGGTATGTCTCCGTGACGTTCCGGCTCCTCTCAACGGCCAGTGTGCCTGCACGACTGTATCTTCATAGTATAAGAGCTGCAAAGCTGTGGTAAGCTACCACCGACTAGCGCGAATACCTTAATACGCACTGGTCTAGCATTGCGTCGTGTTGGCGCAACTTCATTACCCTGATCGAAATTGGGCACTTGCAAGACGTTTCAAATAGGTGAACATGAAACGACGTCTGCGAAGGCGGCCAGTCCACCCCACTAGACTCCTTGTCATAACTCCAGGAAACTTCTTCTTGTTCCCAACGCGAAATAGCTGAATCGCTGAAGACAAACAGACAACGCCTCTAGAAAGTTTGTGCTCGGTAAAGCCGCCAGTGAAAATGCGTTGATGTCGAACAAACCTATTTCAAAAAATTTAATTCAAATGGCCTCTCTTTCTATTTCTCGCTCTACGGATATTGCAGCAGAGGCCGTAGTTGAATTCAGGAATACATTATAGAAGTTGTAGGGGTCGGTAAATTCTCGTTACTTCCTTTTAGTCTTCCACGTTCTCTATACCCCAGTCCTTGTATCACTGCGCACTCATCGCGCAGCACAAATGTACCACTACTGCTGAACCGGTGCCATCCTTACGGCGTTGTAGTAGCTGCATGGGTTGAGGAGTAATCACCATTCAGGAATAATCACCATTCACCATTTATCACCATTCAGTGGAATGGTGATAAATGCATCACTCGGAAACAAGCCTGTTCCAACATAAGTTGTACTGCACTGTGTCGGAAAGAAACCACGCGATGCGCCCCCCAAGTCGAACGCTTCAAAAGCTGGAACAATCGATATTGCAGCTCCTCGTAAATTTCTTGCGATCTCACGAACATAGAACTGTCAGCGCACCGCGTTTAATGAGAACACATCTGAATCTGTAGACACCGCAGAGCAAACGCAGGCATAAATACCCCATACGTTTGTCCGTAATAATTATATTTCAGGCTTCACTACTACAGGTTCACGCGGAAGAAACGTGCGTCAGTGACAGGGGTGTAGGAAGAATTTGTTTTCGGGTGAGGTACTCCCACCCTTTATATTCGCGCGTGCGTTTGTGAGCGTGTATATGCACATGCGAAAATAAAAAAAAATCGAAGGGAAGGATTGCAGCAGCTTGCGAATGGGTAGCCCTACGACTTGCACAGAAAACAAGCATATGCGAAAAATACACTGACAGACATAACGAAACAAATTTTCTAAAGCGCTTGCTTATATAAAAGAAACTATACTCCGCTTTCTGAGAAGCCCGAATATAGACAAGAATGCACACATACTAAATAATGGTGTACTCACCGGGGAGAATGAAGTCGTCGTGAGCGAAGTGATTAGAACAAAACACCATAGTGTCCATCACCTTCATTCCAATGCGCAAGTTTCTGATCTACGCCGTTTTCCATCGCGCGTCGTCTGCATCCTTCGGGAAGTGATAGAACGATTCGTTGCCACATTTCCACCGCGATGCCACGTATTGCGACACACAGCAATGGTCTTTGGACATCGCTTTCTTCTTTTTCGTGCTCGTGCGTGCGGCATGGCGAAAACAAAGGAACTATGCAGCCGCTCCTGAACGCGCGCAACGTGATAACACATCTCCTTTCAAGGTTGACCCTGTTAGTGCTGTTTTCAGGCGCGGCCGCTAGGTGGCAATCCTTCAGTTGGAATTGCGAATACTTTACAGCTCCTTTTCGATTACGTAGTACACCAAAGAAGCCCAAGCGAAACTTGTTTTCATCTACAACTTTCAGCACGTTGACACATTAAACGCAGTTTTGTCCCTACTGATAATACAGTAGTCACGCTTACCTCCGTCCTGTATGACGAGGTAAAAGACATGCAGGATTGGTACATTGCAGCTGCTTTCTGCCAGGAAAGTTGATTAGAAGTTGGGAACTCAGCACTGATGAGGTCTGTTAGGGTGGAAACATCGATCGCAGTTGCAACCTACGAAAGTGAGGAGAGTCAAAAAACGGTGTATTCAAAAAAGATCCCGTTTTCTGGAATGAGAGTAATTATTCCGTCAAGTGAGCGGAAGTTATGATGCAGTTGTGTCGAATGTGCACACATAACGTTAGTATTCCAGCAGGTTGCATGCAATACACATCCTCATAGGCAAACTATGTCTATAGGCTGGCCCGTTTTACGTGTGCCTTCGTTTTTCTAGCACGACCTTGGATTATATCCATGTACAGCAGCGGGCTCAACTCGAACGCTCCGCCGCATGGCCGCCTCGACCGGCTTCGACTGACGCCAGCGCCGTCAAGCATTCGACACGGTATGTTTGGAGCAGCTAAACATTGATGAAGCACGGGTCAATTTCCCTGATAAATGTGTTTCCCTTCTACCTGTCCGGTGGGTCAAATACACTCACTTGGCAGGTCCGTTTTCGCCACTTTTCTCTCGTGGCTACGTTCTCAGGCGCGCCCCTAAAATTCGTTGCCTCATGCTTATCTCGACAATGATCCGCCTGTGTGCGACAGCTTACGCGGCGAGATAAGCATGCGGCTGTAAAATTCATGAGCGCGCCTGAGAACACAGCCACGAGCTAAAGGTGGCGAAAACGGACCTGCCAAGTGAGTGTATTAAGGCGAAAGCCCTTAATGTCTCATGCTCACGTCCATCCGTCCGACCGGTGTCCGTCCGTCCGTCCGTCCATCCGTGTCCATCCGTCCGTACGACCGTGTCCGTCCGTCCATCCGTCCGTCCGTCCGGCTGTGTGCGTCCGTCCTTCCGTCCATCCGTCCTGTGTCCGTCCGTCCGTCCGTTTTTCCCTCCGTCCGAGGCCTGGCACAGGAGCCAGGTGGCCGCCGGGGTGCGAAAACGGACGCCGGTCCAGTCGGACTCTACAGCACTCGCGTTTTGCTTGCGTAGCGTGGCTGTGCCCAGCGTTTAAAATCATGCAAGGAGGGAGACGCGCGCATAGCGTTCCATTCTCACCAACGTCGTCTCAATGGACACGCGTTTGCGGGACACACTTTGGATTTTAAAAAGTGTCCGTCAGTTTAAGCGCTGGGACGCGGATGACGTTTGCACGATGCGCAAAGCGCGAGAAAATACGAACGCATGCGAACGGAGGAAGATTAGTCTCGCGTCTCGCTGCGATTAGCGGTAAAAAATTCAAAAAAGGAAACACGCACACCTTCCGTTTGTGTGCCATCCCACTGAGAGTGTAAAAGAAAAAAAGACATGGCATAGACAGTCGAATAGCCACAAGCTTTCGCCGAACACACCTTGGAATGTACAATGTGTCCTTCAAATTTTCGGCCCCCAGTAAGGCAAAAGAGAAACAAATTTGCCAGTGAAATCGCCCCTCCCTCCATCTGCGTTTCGCTGCTGTAAACACACCGTACGAAATTCTTGGCGGCGCCAATATCAGTAGAAGCCAGTGGAGGCCACGCGGCGTAGCGTCCGAGTTAACCGTGATGGCGGCTGTACACGATGTTCTTCAGTTAGAAAGCAAGCGAACATGCACCGTGAAACACTGGGAAAGAGTACACGAAAAGATGGAATCTGTGCATTTCAGCGATCACTTTAGCGACTTCCCGAATAGCCAATGATTCGAATTTTAAAGGTACGAGTTCGTGGAATCACATACAAATAAGACGCACATATAGATCTCACGCTGCTGACAGGCCTTGAAGTGTACACGAGCTTTAAATTTATAATTTCTACTGTTACCACCATCTCAATCCCTTTCCCTTTACTGGCATAAATGTTTACATACGTCTTAGTTTTATTCGCATTATTAATATAAAGTTCACATCTTACCTTTGCTACGTCGAACAACATTCAAATTTTCCGGCAGTATTAAGAAGCCCGACAAGCACATTTGGCATTATTCATTTTCGGTCAAGAAAAAGTACTGTGTGATGTTGCAGGTCCATCCAAGAAAATTCCAAATTTCATTACTAATTGAGATTCGCAAATATTTGTCTAATGTGCGGCTATGTGAGTCAGAGACATTGCTATAATTTATTTCTCTATTATTCGCCACCGCACCGCCAATACGGCGTTTGCTGACCGGTGACCGCACACGTAGACTGGGCAATATTTATTGTCAGATTTACTCCGTAGCCATTTCTAAGCGCAACATTAAGCAAAAACAAGACAAACTGAAGCAGTGTCTGCGTATATGTGAAAGGAGCTGTTCTCACTTACGTGCTTAAACATGTTATGGCCTTTGAAGCTCGCGCAGACGTACTTGTAGAAGTCTTTGCACGGATCAACGGTGTAGTCGATGCTATACCGCAACCACTCTGCCAAGAAGCGGCAAAGAGACCCCGTGCATTCATTTTTGCCTGAACGAGTGGTCGGAAAGATGTCCCCGGTCCGGAAATGTCACTGATGTATTTCTGAAGTGCGAAGTAGTTGTTCCAGATGGCGACGTTATCTTAGGTACCGTTGTTTTGTTAACGTGGAAAAAATCCAAAGTCTCCATCTGGTGGGGAGGGCAAAAAATATATGTAGCAGAATCAGAAGCCGTCGCTCAATTTCCTAATCGTGCGAGGCAGTTCAGTTCACTTCAGGTCAGTATATTTGCCTTAAGGGTCTCCCGAAGGAGACGTTACTTAAGGAGTGAATTACAACTTTCATATGGTGCGCATATTAGTTTCATATTGATTAATTACATGCCTTTGAAACAAGGAAGGACGACTAATGGCGGCGATGTCAGCAGGAAGGCCGTTTTAGTCTTTGGCAGTTCGTGGAGTAAACGAGGCAGAGAAATGAGTAGTTCGGGCTCATGGGCGTGCAACGTGCTGCGGGTGACTGGTGCGGTGAGAAAACCGTGCAGCGTGTACGATGTATGGTGCTTGAATAATAGTGCTGCAAAATAACTTGGGAAAGAGCACAAGACTGGAGATACGTCGACGATCTCCAAGCTAAACTAAAGCACATTCTGCTACAAGAGCTGCAATGCTCATAATATGTGAGTATTTTGAGTCAATGAATCCAGTAGCGCGATTCTGAACGCTTCAAGTGAGTCAATAAGATACGGCTGATGTGGGTTCCAGAAGGCAGGTTCCAGTTTTGGTCTCACCACTAACTGAGAGGCGAGTGACTTCACATTTTGTGGGGCGTGGTGAAGATTACGCTTAATAAAAGCTAGCACTCGGTTTGCTGATGACATGATATTAAAAATATGAGCATAGCAGGACAAATCGTTTCAAAGAGTGACTTCGGGCTATTTATAAGAATCAACATTTTCGAATGGCATGCTTTTAATTTAGTGAGATAGTTATACGCGATCAATGCGGCGAGAAAATGACATAATATTACAATGAGTTGCATTTAGGGTAATGAGCCAATCATCACGCGAAGTGGTTATCTAGATTTTTCTGGAGAGAATTTTGATTATGGGTGTTATATAGCACGATAAATGATACAGATATCCTTAAACATTCTAATGTTACAAAATATACGCGCATGAAAGGCATTATGCATAGTAGGTATACCAAGCGGCCAAGGACCAGACCTTGAGGAACGCCTGATGTTATTAGTACTTAGTTAGAGGGGTGATTATCGATAATTACGCAATTGGAGCGGTTACTCAGAAATTTAGTAATTCATTTCTATTAAAAACAAAATCTACGCATCTCCCCGAAGTAAATCATCACGAGTGGGCGAACCACTGGGGATCGTTCTTACCATAAATCACCCGTTACATTGCCCACTCACGCATGTAAATGAGTGACAATGCGTGTGTACACTAAATACAAAGTGTTCTTGCCATTCAGCCGCCGCTTCCCGTGCCCTCAACTCAGTAGTAGCAGCTGGTTCTCGGCGTTGCCATTTTGCCGCTGCTTCCCGTGCGAGTGTCTGCGTAGACGTTGAGCCACCGCATGCCGCGCTCTCACCTCCGGAGTAGCAGCTTGTTGTCGGCGTTGCCGCTTTGCCATTCCCGGGCGAGAACGCTTTCACGATCGTTTTCATCCATGGCAGAAAGAGAATGTGCGGTCTGGAACGCGCTTATTCTTCATCGTGATCAGCGTCGTCGTCATCGCCGGACAAGGGAGAAGCCTAGACCCTAAGGTGCTTCGCCCTTAAAACAAGTGTCACGATATTTCCCGGTGAGGTGGTCCCATGCCGCCCATTCCCGACAGGGTGGGTGCCCTCCCACTGACTATGTATTTCGTTCTGCCGGGCACCTGGCCGCAAGTGCACTTGTACCTATTTCACCGGTATATACCCGGCGGCAGCAATTCTTAGCCTACCACAGCAGCGGCCGATTCCCGACTGTTTCACCAAGGCTGTGGTGGCCCACTGGCCTTCAGAGAACTTTATGGGGCTGCCTTTAGAGATGAAGGCTGATGACGATGAAGAATTGACTACGACGGTGACGATGAACAGCCCTCTTGCAAGAACGAGACACGGATGCGGTCAAGCTCCTCAAAAACTGCAGCTGTGCTTCTTTCTTCGGATCGATGTGCAATTGATCTTGAGTGCAGCCTCGCATATATCACTTTCCAACAGCTTTTGAATTAGCTTAACCGCGTTGGGCGCGAAGCCTACGGAAGCAATACATTAGGCTGCTGGGGAGTAGTACCTTGCATGCCTTAGGAATTCAAATTCAAGGAATATACAAATGTTCCCCATTACCGAGAAATTTCTCACATGCTTATCGTCTGACTTCCCCGTGCAGCAGATACGAGTTAGCGACGACGCAGGCAGTGTAGTAGCGCAGGCCCGACCAATACTCGCAGCGCAGTGAGAGTCAGTGGCACAGAAGAGCACCGCGTATTTGCAAACGCGTCGTGGGACGAGAGTGTTGAGCAAATATATTGCGCTGCCACCGATCTATGTAATTTATTTGCACAAAAAAGAGGGCAGTTTCGCTCACGTGCTGCGGAGTAGAAACGTAAAGTCTTGTCGTGACGCTTGTCAAACCAAATAATAATAATTGTCGTTGAGGTTTTACGTCACAATAACACGATATGATCATCAGGGACACCGTAGTGAAGGGCTCCGGAAAGTTCGACCATCTAGGGTTCGTTGACGTGCGCCCGAGTCTGAGTGCCCGGCTCTCTAGCATTTTCGCCTCCATCAAAAAAACTAGACCTGACTAAGACCTCTAGACTA